>CM046832.1:59927086-60164586 GCA_025618425.1 Heliocidaris tuberculata | reverse complement strand
GGTCACTGCAGAAAATGTCATATTGACAGGTAATTCCAGTTTGATGAATGTGATTTTTTAAGAAAAATGTTTTGCAAAGCTTAGCTGGAATTTCCCCTTAAGTGTGTATTACGTTTTAAAGGATGAGAAAATCGTTTCTTCAACCTTTTAAAGATATAAGTTTTCAAAGAAACAACCCCTTTGTCATAGGCGTCGCCAGATGGCAAATTTGGATTTCTGTCGGCAAATTTAGATCTTTTAATAGCCTTGCTGGCATTATTACAAAAAATTATTTCCTTTTCTTTGTATATTTGATTTTTTCTTTTGCCACTGTTTTTTTCGCAAATTTGAAATGGTGCCACCTCAGTCAAATGTACATTTTCAAATCCACATCATTTTCGGCAAATTTGTTACTCTGAAGAGCTTTGCGGTGGATATTGACACATTTTTTTGACACATCACTTGAATAAGGCTGAGACATGTACATCTATATTGACAGATAGGCACCGCGGAAGGCGGAACGAATTCAGAAGGGGTGCGTGCTCAATTAACGGAGAGTCCAGCGGCTTCCAGTAAATTCATCTGATAAAGAAAGTGGGGATTCTCGGTGAGCACCCTGAGCCCCCCTCCTCCCCCCCCCCCCACCTTTCTCCCACCCCTCTTCCATGGGCTCTGTAAGAACAGGAAAGCAAAATGAGGACCCGAGAACTGGTGCGTACTCGATGTCGATCTCTCGAGCATGTCGAGAGGATAATGGCATTTGAAATTTACACAGTCGCGTGGACAAAGAAAATATGAGAGACGATAGAAACTGAGAAGTAAAGTGTAAACAAATGTCCACTCGAAAAGTAGGCGGTGTTTTCCATTAGGAAAATGATTAAATATTAGATATGACAAGAGCATGACAATCCATAAGATAAGCAAGATAAAAACCGCTTATAAGCAAACGCAAGTTGGCCGTAATGCCATGCCAGCAAATAGAGCGGACACCCCTCATACATAATCATGTTGTTCATGCATGAGCATCAATGTAGAGGCGCTCTGTAAATTGGTGACAATCAAAATTTGCTTCGAGCAAGTCTGAGTAAAACGATATGAGATAACATCTTTCTAATATGTCTAACTCTTAAGAAATTAATGTGAGGTGCATTTCAAGAGAGAGGAGACAACCATTTTCATACACGTACTTTGAATGCTTACTTAAAGAAAATGAGACTTAGACTAGTGTGGGGGCGGGGGGACGCGTCCCCCCGAAAAATTTGAAGTTTGTACTGCAACCAATGGTAAAGGCTAGTTGCGTCCCCCCCCCCCCCCGGCTGTGACAAAAAAAATCGCCGCACATGCTAAAAGCCTTATGTGGTTATCATTGATTGCAAAATCTTTTCAGATGAGGAGAATCTATATTAAAACGGTTTCCAAGGAACTCGATATGGATAGAGGAAAAGAGATTGTCCACGCAGGATAAATAAAAATCATCTAGAGAGCAGAAAGGCTGATATGGTGGGAGGAAAAGAGGGAGATAAAAGAGTTATGCATGTGTATGTACATTATGTTGTTCTTGTTATTACAATCATCATCAACATCATCATCATCTTTATAATCGTTATTATTATTATTACCTTTATTATCATCATTTTACATGCCTACATGTATATATACATAAAATTATAATGAAGATGTACATTTGTATAAGTCTTAGCACGTCGGTGCATAAGCTATGATGTTTACATTTATGCTAGTCGATTGCTATCTTCATATACATTGTATACCCGGGCCACCCTTTTTGACCACCTCTTCCTCTCTGACCTATACCCCGTTCCCTTTCCCTCCACCTGTGGGTTCTTCCAGGGTCCTTCTAATAAGTCTGAACTACACTTGATTGCTTTTCTCATCGTCCCCTCTCTCTCCCTCTCATTCTCTCTTTTTCTCGCTCTATCTTATTCTCTCTCTCTCTTTCTGTCTCTCTTTCTTTCTATCTTTCATCCATCCCCTCGTCTCTGATTTCCCCTTCAATCCATCTACTTCATCCAGGTCCGTCTCTTCAATCTCATCCCAATCACCATGATAGCGACAGATTGATATGCGATGGGATCCTCTGCCGTCGTACCTGCACCGCAGGTGTATGGCTCTAAGGAAATAATAACACAAACAAAGAGAGAAGGTGTCACCACTTCCCTCGGACACCTCGTCCATACAAGCTCGTGATTGTATCAATAATATGCATAATTGATATCACCGAAGGGGACAGGAGGATGAGAGATGCGATCGAGCTCACTTGTTGCCATGGATGCTCGTAAGACAACAATCCCCTTTTACTGATTGCCAGGGGGGGGGGGGGTGGCTAGAATTAAAAGGGAGTCCGTCATGGTACGAAGTGAAGGATATATAGAAGGAAGAGAGGCATATATACAAAAATTTGCAGAAATAGATTATAAATAATCAAAATTATAATAATGTCACAAATTCATTAGCAGGAGTTTATGGAAAGAGTTTATGGAAATGTTACCTGATTACTTGGTTTGACGAGTGCCCATAAATTAGCCTTTCCCACATACATTTTTAATGAATTGACATCAAGTTGCGAATCATTATTCAAAGTCATACCGAGTTTCATGGTCGTAATTCCAAGCGGATATGAAAAGTGGCAACAGTAATAAGAAGATCATGAGCAAATGTTACTTGCGATGAGTTCCATTTTAACGACTTTAAGTAATGCTAAGATAAGCGCTTAGGGGTTGAGGAAGTCAATGACCCGGGTTTGGATAATCACCAAGGGGAAGGTTGACGTGGGGGGGGGGGGCACAATTGGCCCTTGCCCCTTTAAAACCTAGTGTGGCGGACCTTACGTACACAAAATAAAAATATGCCCGTAAGTCAAAGTCTTGTGCCCCCTTTCAAATTTTAATTCCAAAAGGCACCTGAAAATGTGACAACTCCCGTTTTGCTTGTCAGAAATATTTGGGAACCGTATGCTCCCCCTCAGATACAGGGTCCTTGATCCGCCCCTGAAGTCATCGACCTGGGATAGGGGTGATCACCTTCCATCTTCACATTCCGCCCTCCATTAATAAACCCATTTCCTGGAGCAAAAGACTTGTCAAAATATGCAATTATGATCATACCGAGTGTGCTTCACATGGCATTACTTTCAAAGTGATGAAAAGGATAACAGTGGATGTGAAAAAAGGTGACAGTCAGTGGCGTATCCAGTATGGGAATTGAGCCGGCAACCCCCCCCCCCCCAACCGTTCGAAGGCCAAGACAAAAAAATTCCTTACAATTTTTTGTGAGTGGACGGCACGCTGGGCTGTTTAATATATTCCACTCCCCCTCCCCGTCTGGGAACTATTCCGCCCACCCTGTATATCAGTTGCTAAATACGCCACTTCTTGACTGTTTACATTCAAAAATAAACTTTCTTCTGTGGTTGATTATTGAGCATAATCTGCATTTAATTTAAAAGATGTATAGAAAAGTAGATATTTGAAAGCCTGATTTTGTTTCGCGTGAAGATTAATTTCCTAACATTTTCATGATTTTGGAGTTGTTTTTGTGTCCTTTCACCTTAAAAACTATATTACACGGTACCTTTGTTGGATTGTAAGACAAAAAAAACCTAGTACAATTACATCAATAAATCAAAACACTTCACTAGTGGAATAATATACAGGGGTTGCAAGACATTTTCAGAATCCAATGAAATTCGGAGAAACGTCAAACAAACAAATCAGGCGTCCACTGAGGAATGAAAATAATATTATCACCACAGGGATGTGGTTGAAGTAAAGCTGTTAGAAGACAAGTAGAGGTCTCTACCAATAGAAAAGTTTAGTTGTGTCTTCTAAGGACTTTTTTTCTTCAACATTTGCACACGTAGCGCCTAAAAGGGTGAAAATGAAGATGTTCTGAATCACAAATTGACGGTTATTGTCCTTTCCTCGAATATAAGATCCCACGATGCCTGTAGGTTACAAAATAAAAGTAAACAAATTTACATTTTGCTTAGTACCAGACTATTCATATCTACTTATCTGCTTATATTTAAGGAGTTATTTCTGAGGGAACCGACGAAGGATTGCACACTGCGTTAAGAATGGGGGGGGGGGGGGGGGGGGGGGGGGGGGGTCTACAACTTAGAACATCAATATCCAGGTGGACATAAATACAAATAGTCGAAAATATGATTGTGAATACTTTCAACTGAGTAATTTGCAGAATTTAGCTGTCGATGGAACTCATAATGATTTCGTATTTAATGCTAGTGACAATACCAAAATGAAGAGGAGATACTGGATAATCTTCATTCGCCATTTCTCCTTATCAATATAGACCCATCATTATACTAGAGGTTGCCAATTTGAAAGAATATGAGGCAATGACAGAAAACCAACGCACCAGAAATGAGTTCAAAAAGTTGTAAATTCTTAACTTATCTCTTTCTCGTTCTTACTAACTTCTCAATATCATGTCTTCTTTAATATGTTCCCTCTTCCTCCCCCCCCCCCTCTCTCTCTCTCTCTCAATTACACCTCATGGTTCTAACTATCTCCTTTACTTTATCATCATGATCATGTTTACCCTGTGAAAGGGGTGCACGTCGGTAATTTCAATATCGCATGTTCTTGACTCCCTCCGTCCGCCTTCGACTAGCCCCTCCAATATACAGCGAGAAACGTGAAAGATTTTCTAATTTCGAAGAGAAGAGTCTCGCGAGGGTTAGATGTCACATATAGCACATCTTGATTATTCATCAGAGGTTTTGAAAATCAACCTTTTCGCTTCGTCAAGGGCCGTCTTGATCAACCTCATGGGATTACATCCCATCAGGTTTCTAGGGTACATCGAAGCCCAGCATCTCAGCGCATAAGTCGAGCGTCATTTTCTCCTCTTTTCAACTGGGGCGTTGCTGGGGGGGGGGGGGGGGGGGGGAGTATGAGGTTGACACACACCTATTAAAGATTTTCTGTCTGTAAAATGTCCTCCTTTTCCTAACCGTGTCGGCAAATCGCAAAGAAGAAGAAGAAGAAAATAGTAATAAAATCGATGACCATTTTTGGCTTACTTTTTTCACACCTGCCCCCACCCCCTCCATTGAAAATAGTCTGTCGACACCCCTATTTGCAATGGCACTAACTAACAAACAAGATGAAATCAACATGAAGTGTTTGTGTTTCAGCTGCGTAAGTTACAAAAATACTTGTTAAAAACCGTGGCCCCTACGGGGCTTCGCAGTATATATTTAGAACGAATGCATGATACAAATTAAATAAGCCTTGCTAAAGATTGGAACAAACGACTGCCTGGCAGCAGATCGGTAGCATTTTAAAGGCAACTTACTGATGTGTTGCACGTAATGCAGAGGCCTTTGTTTATAAATTTTACATTTTATTTAGTTACGTACATATACGTCGATTATAAGAAGGGGTTTGGGCAAAATGTGCCCTGGCTTCGGGTTGACACTGGTGAGGTCTTCCTGCCTGGATTTTCACTGGAGCCTTTGGAAGGATTATGTCGCCTTTAATAACAAATTGGAGGAGGGCAGGAAAAAAAGGGGGCAATGAGACATGGTATGAGGTGTGCATGTCCCTTCTTTAAAGTAGAGTCGGCATACGCCCCACCACATTTGAAAGCCCAAAAAAGAAAAAGCAATAACTTAACGCGGGGCTTCCTTCTCTAGTCCATGCTTGCAGGTATATTCTACGCCAATGTAGGGAGAAACTCTGCCCCCCCCTCCCTTTCAGTGGCGTCGGATAAAACGTGCCAGCAGATTAGCAGAAAAATATCCTGCAAGCAGAAACAAACCAAAAACAAACACAGAAGCGAAAAAAAGTTATCACTGTTGCTCATTTACCGACAGATGCTCATTTTTTCCCCCTTCATATTTACAAAATTTACTAGATAGAAACGCCGTCAGCATGCCTGGTAGTATTATGAGTATATTAAAGACAGAGACATGGCATAAGGAACAGGCATAACTGAAGAGGTCAGAACGAAACATGCTACATGTATTTGAAGACCAAATTGGATAGAGCTATACCGTATATTCATACATGTATTTATCATTAATACAATCCAATAAAAATTATAAAAAATAATTTTGAATAAATGTTTTCGATGTTTCACGATATAGCGACAAGGCTGAGCATACTCGCACTGACTTGACAAGCCCCCCCCCCCCATACAGTTTTATCCTCTGTGATGTTTTGAAGCCTCTACCTTGCTATTCTAGTGTCTTTCATGACTTTATAAATAGGTTAATTCCATCAACAAAAGAAGGACTAACCAGGGAGCGGAGAGGCAAATGACAGGCTAATTATCATCCGCTGTACAACCCTGTTTCATCTCAAGAGGATGACGCCTTTTTTGCCTTTCCATGACATTTCCTCGATTCGGCGGATTTTCGACGTGATCGATAGGCCAAGGTGATCCCGCTTCAGACTAGTGTTGCTCACCCTTTGACCCTCATCTGGTTGAACATTCATATCGATCAACGAATAATACTTAATACTGAGGACATGGAAACTCTTCCTCTTGGGCAAATATATAAGTAGCCTACATCTTTCTTTCTCTTTTTTTTTTGTATGTTAATATCAAAATTAGAAAAAGAACGCAAGGAACTAACAAGGTTTTGTTTTGTTTTGTTTTTTTTAAATTTCCGTATAAATCAACTTTTAAAAATACACATACAAAGCATAAAATATATTACAAAGAAATACGGTTGGTAGCCTATTTTCAGCAGCAACTATAATTTTTGCCGCTGTTCTGCCATGGGGCCAGTGTATGTTTGAGTATTTGAGTTCTGGTTAAGGGTGAAAAATAATTTGTGAGCTTTCTCTTTCTTTTTTATGTTCGGACAGGGTCCACAGGGATTGCTCTTCAAATGCCCTCATATTCGAAAAATTACTAGAAATAGCTGAAATGTTTCCACCCAACTTTCCATGCCACATGCGTGTGTAGTGCCATATACACTTTTCTGTGTGCAGTGCATGTGACTTACAGCAAAGACTAAGTCAACTTGTCATCGTTTTGATGATTCCAAAACCTCTTGCTATACATCAATTATTATGTGCTACATAATGATCCTTTCCAAAGTATTTCTAGGCAGTTCCTTTAACAATGCAATCCCTTGACCAGAACTCAACTTTATCTTCAAATTATGTAGATATTATATTTAAGTTGAAACATAATATGGGTCTTACACTAATATAAAAATGGTATGATTTTTCATTGGACCACAGTGTGAAAACGCTGTGAACATATTTAGTTCACACTGTCAACACTTTGAAAGCGAATCATGCATTTTGTAGTCACACTGTGTATATTTTTTATTCTCTTTGTGACCACAGTGTGTTATAGTGAGTCACCGTGTGAAACTCTAGGAAAGTGTGGGCACATATATAGTGTCAATATTTTGATAGTACATCAGGTCAACTTTATGACCACACTTTGGTCTATACATCCTGTAATTTCTACGTGACGACAGTGTGTCACTACGGAAGACCAATGTGAACACAGTGCTTTCACATTGTCTTTCTCAGAGTGTTCGAAATCATTGTGTATACAGTATCAGTACTGTGAAGTGTCTCAGGTCAACTTTATGGCCTCACTGTGGTGGTATACATTCTGTGACTTGATGTGATCACAGTGTGTTTCTTATCAGTGTAAACATAGTATTTTCACAAAGTCAACACTATGAAAGTGTTCTAAATTCTAGCTGTGTCTACACAATGGCAATGCTTTGAAAGAGTCTACAGCCAACTCTATGCCCACACTGGGGTGCATGCATTTTGTAATTCTCACCGCGGCCAGTGTGTCACACTGCAACACAGTGTGTACACAGTGTTTAAGCGCAGTCAACACTATGACAGTGTTCTGAATAATCTTAGTGTTTAGACAATACCCATGATTTGAAAGTGTCACTCTGTGGCCACACTGTGGTGTACTCATTCTGTGCCTTTTGATGTGACAACAGTGTATCGGTAAACAGTGTTGACATATTTTCTTTTACAAAATCAACAATTGTGTCTACACAGTGCCACTGCTTTGAAAGTGTTTCAGGTCCACTTTGTGTCTACACTGTCGTCTGTACATTCTCTGATTCTCACTGTGGCAACAGTGTGTCAACTAACAGGACGAACATGGTGGTTTCAGAAAGTCAACACTATGAAATTGTTCCTTTTCCTCTTTGTGTATGCTTCGGAAGTGCCTCAGGTCAACTCATTTATGCCCACACTGTGGTGCATACATTCTGTGCTTTTCACTGTGACTACAGTGTGTCACTGAACTGTGTAAACGCAGTATTTTCTCACAGTCAACACGATGAAAATATTCCAGGGCCTCTGTGTACATACCACGTGTAAGACGCTGTCATTTCCTGCAGTGCGTTTTTATGAAATACATGTAATTCGATATGCCGTTGGGACAGCCCTACTTTTAATGAAAGTATATTACTCTTTATAGATTAAAAAAAAAAACCTTTCTGATTAAGGCAGATTTTCTCAACAATTCCATTGCTTTATCCAGCGAAATAAATATGGGAAATCCCCAATACCCAATGTTTCTTTTTGAGGTTGACGGATTGCACGCAAGGGAAGAGCAATCAAGGAAATTTTATATTTGCGTTCAATCACATATCTAAAGATAGATATGGGTATTATGCAAGACGGAGAACAAATGCGCACTCTGTTTAAAGAAAGTCAAGTCGAGCACTTCCATGAATTGAAGCTGCTCTTCCAGTGTGTTCCAATCAGTATTTAATGTCTTCTCTTCACACGTCTATGATTGTACGCCATGTCAGAATTTTGTTTGTAGAGTCTACGTTATCATGGTTATGCTCCATCCGTCTCCCCCATCTTGGCCTTTCTCTCTCTCTCTCTCTCTCTCTCTCTCTCTCTCTCTTTATCTATCTATCTCTCTCTATCGCACTCTCTCTCTCTCTATCTCTCTCTCTCTCTCTCTATTTTGTCTATCATACTGAAGTTATATTTTTGTGATCAATTATTGAATCTTAGATTCGTTCCAATCATTATATATCATGTTTTCTTTTCTCCCATGTGCAATTATTCATCTGTTTCCATCTCGGAATTTTGTTTGTAGAGTCTGAAATATTCTCCGTTCATCTACCCATCTTGCTCGCTCTCTCTATATTTCTCAATAATATTACATTTATATTCTAGCTATCATTGGTAGAGTCATTGTCAGCATCTTTATATTGTCCTTGAGTCAATTTCTTCATGGTAGTGATGATGATGATGATGATGATGATAATAATAATAATGATAATAATAATAATAATAATAATAATAATAATAATAATAATAATAATAATAATAATAATAATAATAATAATAATAATAATAATAATGATAATAATAATAATAATAATAATAATAATAATAATAATAATAATATGATTAATAATAATAATAATAATAATAATAATAATAATAATAATAATAATAATAATAATAATAATAATAATAATAATAATAATAATAATAATAAATAATAATAATAATAATAATAATAATAATAATAATAATAATAATAATAATAATAATAATAATAATAATAATAATAATAATAATAATAATAATAATAATGTTGTTTACCCAGGGAATCCTCATCAGCATCAATGCTGTTCTTCCTGAGGGCCCTGCAATTATTATTACCCCCAGCAATTGCCAGGTCCCCCATTTACACCTGGGTCGAGAGGGACAAATGTTGGTAAAACATCTTGTCCAAGGATGTAAGCACCCAGTGAGGATCGAACCCATGACCTCTCGTATAAGAGGCAAGACTCTTCACCACAGTGCTCCCACTATCATCTATCTTTTCTGCACATCACCACAGTCAGCGAACATCTCATGTAATTACAATGTTCACACCTGTTCATTTACATTGCGTTAGCAAATACCGCGATATTGCTGATTGGTATCGGCAAGCACAAGCTCTCATGCATTGCCGCCTGTTCATATTGAAAGGCAATACCGCAATATTGCTAAAAGTATCAACAATTTCCTTGGCCATCGGTCATATGGTAATGTAATACTGTAACACTGCCGAAATGTCATCGTTTTATATGATCATACTGAACCAGCCAATTCGGAGGCTTCAATGCATGATAATCCCTCCATTCCTCGATCTTCTGCCTTTTGCTTCATTGATCTTTTAAAGGAGTGCCCAGCAATCCCTTGATCTAACCATGTTCGACG
Organism: Heliocidaris tuberculata; assembly: GCA_025618425.1. NCBI lineage: Eukaryota > Metazoa > Echinodermata > Echinoidea > Camarodonta > Echinometridae > Heliocidaris > Heliocidaris tuberculata. Next base: position 60,154,393 of record CM046832.1, on the reverse strand, counting down.
TTTACCTGCCGCCTCGGACGAATCGACTGACCCCTTCCAGTTCCGCAGTCTTGAAATGGCATATCATATGATAGAAAAAAGAACGACAGAGGTTACACCAACATGACCAATGTCGCGATGCAATCTCATACACATCTCTCCTTTAAAAAACCAAGGATTGGTCAACTCCAACCAATTATTGATTGATCTGGTCAATCGAATCAGGTACTTTGGTCAGGAGTTTTTTTCGGGGTCATTATTAAACCGAAATGATAGTCAAAACAATTTTACACGGTTACCTGTTTTGACAAAAGACCGGATCGAACTCATACATTTACATGTTCCGAGATGTCATAAACTGGAAAACACCAATTACCTTTGTAGACTGTATTATTATGAATGGTATAGGAATATAGTAAAATCGTGTGATGAAGTCAATTGTGCCCCGTATGTGAAGGAAGATTCACCGAGGAAAGTCGCACATACAATTCACACTTGCTATAAAAAAAATAATGACTAACCCTTCATTACATATCGTGTTCAAGACAGGGTCATTGACTACATACTGGGTTTGCAAGCAAATAATATCTCGTCTTGAAAATAAAATCATCAAAAGACTATTGAAATGAATCCAGTTTTGCGGAAATCGATTGAGTCGGGGTCGAACGCAATCAGAAAATGAAACGAACTGGGAAAAACGCGCGAAGGGAATCGATTTTATGTTAGCGTGACATTTCATGTAACATAGTTAGCTTCATGGCCAAAAGGCACTGATATCAGGTGAAGTTATATGGGCAGAAAGTCGCATCCTTAAAATAAACACCCGAAGAAGGGAAACTAAGAAGGGGAGAGATATTGAGAGGGGGAGCGAGAAGACAGAGAGAAAGAGAGAGAGAGAGAGAGAGAGAGAGAGAGAGAGAGAGAGAGAGAGAGAGAGAGAGAGAGAGAGAGAGAGAGAGAGAAAGAGGTTGGAAGAGATAGAGAGACAGCAGCAAAAGCACAGTAAAAAGGTGATCGGTGACAGTTCGGTATAAGAACAAAAAGACAAGCAGTCTCGAGGGCTCGATGCGCCTTGCTTGAAGAAAAAAAGTATTTAACGATGACTTGAGAAGTTACATGCAATTGTATTGTCATGACTTGGAAAAAAAAAGATCTTCAAATTATTCTCCATGCTTGATTATGTAGTAAACAGGAATAATTTTCGATTATGAGTGTGTGGAATCATCCACATAATAACAAATGTACTGCGTTGTGGTGAAAATCACAAACAGATAAACATGTATGAGTATGGGACCATACTTTTTGTGTAGCATTAAAGCTCCTTCCAAGCTTCTTTATCATGTTTATGTTTTTTATATTCTTATTTGAACTATGAGAGGTTATCACGAGATTTTTTGTGTGTGTTTGTGTGTGTGATTGATATTCTTCCAAAGGGAAATGACAAAAAAGAAAAATAATAAGGAATGCTGAAAAACAATAAACCTTTACCGACTCGCTCTAAGGCCAGCAGCTATCGGCTATAGATCTTTATGGAATATACATGTACACACTTGCGATTTCTAAGTACATAAAATATTGAAGATGTGACACGATTTTATATGATACTGAAAAAGAGCTTTAATTCATTGATAAATCCTTGCGCATTAAAAATGATATAACATCTTTCAGGGAGCAGCAAGAATGTTTAATAGACAACTACAATTTGTATTGTGCGATTGTTGAAAACTGTGATAAAATAAAAATTTAGGCCCGTATTCTCGAAAGGCACCTAACTTTAAGCCCCCGCCTAAGTGTGTAGATTTAGGCCACCGATTTATGGAGAGCCAAATGTCACACTCTTTTTATACTAAAAATTCACCACAGTTCTGGGACTAAATGCAAATACAAAAACCGACATAATAGAATTGATTTCTGATGCTAATTTCATACCAGAAAATTATTTTGGTTCTTTATTTTGTTACATAAATATACTAATTTATACGGGACTATAAGGGGTTGATGAATGGCCTTCCATAAAGCAGCGGCCTAAGTTAAGCCAGGCTTAACTTAGGCCACTTTCGAGAATACGGGCCTTAGAGTTCGATGACATCTACTAATAATTATTGTAATAAGTGCATATATATAAGATTCTGCAAGAACATCTTGAATTTGATCAGTTAATCCTCATCTCCCCCCAAAATTAGGCTTTCAAAAAATTATCAAGTACACTAATCACAAACGAGGTTTATGAATAGCGTGCTCAGTCTATACTCATTACAAAACAACGAAATCAAACATGCGTGGATTACAACACCCAAGATTCAACCACTATATACATTTTCAGTGCAATAATACAAAATAACATGCAAGAATAATATCAACCGCACGAATACATACAAGTATTAAAAGAAATAACATAGAAAAGTCAAACCGCGTAATATTTCTATATTAACTGATCAAAGTTTGAAAAGCTCAAGAATATTACTACTCCTTTGTGTCCGAAGTATTTTTTATTTGTTTTTATTTCTATTTGTCAATAACATTAGAGCATTGAGTCACATGGCCAAGAGTTTACAAACAAAGTGACACATACAGTTGGTACGAGACACACTAGAAATAAAATTAGGCCTTTGGGTGTAGTCCGGAGGCATGGAAGGCGTAGGGTTAGGGTTAGGGTTAACCCTTCTTTCCTTCAGAAGTCTCGTGACAGAAGGCTGCCTATACTGCAAACGGACTTTAATTTGATGGATATGGAAAAAGGGGGATATACTTTTTGCAGTGACAAGACAATCCGATTGACCCATGTGAATTCTTAAAGAATAGAGTGGATGCACTTTTTGATGGCGCCTCGCTAGCGGCGCCATTGACGCGCGCATTCACTACTCTGCTTTCTTATGCTGATCAGCCATTGGCAGCAGTGTCGTATTGCACATACATAATTATTGGAACGGGTGCGCACGCACGCCTTATTCTATTTCTTGAGAGCCAGGCGTGCTCGTCCAACACTTGTATAATTATATGCTACGGCCGACATTCAACAGGCGGCCACTCATCTAAAAAAAAATGTGTTAATCTACCATTGATTCCTGGCATCTGCCATAGGTCTGACAGTGCTTTAAGTTTCTACCCGTTTGATACCTTTTTATAAAACCAAACAAACATATTAGAAAGGTTTCAGCAAATTTTTTTTTTTGGTCTCAAAAAAGGCAACGAAGAGATCATCATGAGTGATCATGACACCTTTGGGCCTCAGGGTTAATGTTGCATGTTGCATCGGGGAATGCTGTTAACTTGGTTGATATCAAATATCCTGCTTGTAGATAAACATCTCGGGATTTTTAGACTTTTTATCGACCTCCGCAGACTGAGTAATCAAGGATCATAGCCTATCAAAAGAGCACAATTTTATAGCGCCGCTAACTTCCGTTTGAACCCAAGATCTCCCCATTTCAAACGCTGCTTTATTAAAGCCATTAACATTTTCATTATGATTATGGGGCGAAATACAATTAACGTTAGCACGTTATAAAAGCGTAGAGCGATACCTGTATATACAAAATATATATTATATTTTAATATACAAAAATAAATGATATATACAATATATATATATATATATATATATATATATATATATATATATATATATTCTATATACTGATTGTATATACAATGTATATAGAATCAGTTATCAATTATCAATTGCACTCGGCTTTTCCCATGTAAACCGGCGCAGGATATTTTTTTTTAAATGCTAATTTGTCCAGGTTTTGTTAAAAAACTAAAAATGAAAAGTGTATTTAGGAAGGCAGCTGGAAAGAAATTGGATTCAGAAGGAATAATCCGTTCTGGAGGTTGTGAATCGAGGGGAAAATCAAATCTGAAGATTTAAATGAAGTGTTCAGATCCGTAATTCATTTTCAGAACATGCTAAATGAAGTTCCATAACCATAAATCTTCAAGTGAATAATTCATTCAATTTGTGAGATGATGAATAAAATGAATAAAAAGCAAAAAGGGGGCACCCGCTGGTCGAATATTGTATAAGTACTTTGGAGCACAGTGTTTTCTTTAATCTTTACTTGCACCCAGTAGCGAAGCGTGGATCCAGACACTGCGGGGAGGGGGGGGGGGGTAGGGGGCACCGGTCTTACTTGGTGGATGGAATGCAAATAAACAAGGCTAATGATTACGAAAGCAAGGGCATAGGAAGGGGGTTGTAGCGTCTAATTGTCACACTTCCCTTCCCCTCTCCCCTTTATCCCTCTCTTCTTCTCTCTTTTCTTCGACATTTTCTTTTTCGGGGCACCTTTCCCCCGTGCCCCCTTGCTACGCCACTGCTGGTACCTAACTGCGGTTTAATGTAGGCATTCATTTAGTTCTGCGGTTGAATTATGACACAACCCTTCCAGGACTATGTGCTTCCTTGCATCTCCAGTGTGGGTGCAACAAACGACACAGATGAAAAGAATTATCTGCCCCCTCTTTCACGCTGGCGTAGCCAAGCGTGCGGGGCAAGGAGCAACAGACTCTCTCTAATACTAGTTCATGCTAATAACAGATATTTAGAGATTTTGTCGTTACATTAACGATACTAATGTCGGCACACTGAATCCTTTATCGGCGAAGGTTTTTCCTTCAATTTATCTGCCTATTCGCTCCACCCCTCCCCTTCCAGAGCATGACAGAGTTTGCAACACTATAACGCTCTCTTGGTGTAGTTCTTCTTATTTCTTTCAGTTCTTTGAGAGCGCTTACCTCTAGTGTAGATTGATTATTTCGTGCTGCAAAAATCCATTTTGAATTAGAAATGAAATATATAGGCTGTTGCCTGATTGAAGTTGAATAATTCTGATCGCACTGCTAGATTAACTAACGTAGGTGTTTACAAACGTGAAACGAAATATGGATGGCGACATTAGAACCTACCACGTGTTTCCAATAGTGTTCATGTCATATACATTGAATCAGATAAGGATTTATCTACGGTCATCATCTCAAACATCATAATCAAACAGGAATACTTATCTTCTTCCTTGATGCGAGTATACGGGAATATAGTTATGAAGCAGAGTGATGTATAGGACCTTCATGGGTGCTATTTTGTCATTCTGCAGAAATATTTTAATAATTAAGAAGAACTGGAAGATATAAAAACATTACATCACAAAGGCAAAGTGATTGCTTAAGTTCTTCCCTTTTGTTCTTTCCTCTCCCCCTCCCTCCCTCTCTTCTCTCTTTTAAAACTTGTTAATGGTGCTCAAGTTAACACATTTCTTTCCTTTCCTTTTGATTTATGGACTGTAACTTTAAAAAAAAATTCAAACTATACAAGCCATGCTTACTTAATTGACTCCTCCACTTATGTTTTCCTTTACAATGTTTACATTATACCAATCATCGCTTTATCTTGTAAATCATAACCAAGTCCTTTCAATTATGATCTGTTATTTCTATGTTTCAATTTATATAACTATCATGTTCCTGTTCTTAATTTTCATAATATGAACTATTTTAAAAAATAGAAAAAAAAATACATGTTTGTGAAAAATCATTAAACTTTGATCCACTTACCAGCACAGGCGCATCGAGTATTATAATGAATAGGAGTGGCAGGAAACGAACCTCAAAATCCTACAATTCATGGGCGACCAAGTCTTTATTTCAAGTGGGTGGGGCGAACTTTTCCCTCAGATAATCCTTTTATCGTATACATGGTATATGAAACAGCATCTATTTTTTTTTTCGAGAAATCTCATTTTCGGTGTAAATTATTGATAATTCAATTATTACAACCATCCCTACCCCTTCCAGCTAGTACAATGAATTAGTCGATTGTAAAATTCCTCATATTTTCTGGTTTATGATCCATAGGTATAGTCATTGCACAGTGACAATGTTAACAAATGTTTAACAATTCATTTTATGCGGAGTTTCAAGGAAACATCACCATCGGATAGAAGAAATTAATTTTTCCCACCTGATCGTAAAATCGGACACTTCTTCGACCCTTTTCATAAAATACAACCAATCTACTATCATTGAGAAAAGGCTTCTGAAATCATTTCATTTGATTGGCTGTGAGCAACTTCGTCCTAGAATATTATGGCAGTTGTTATTCAAGATAAGCTTTATACAATCAGGCTTATGTGTCGCCTTAAGACTGCTGGAAGATTGAAAGAAATCAATTATCGCTTAAACCTTAAACAATCTTTCATTTGAAAAAAAAATAATGCATTATTAGGGCTATTGTGAACAGATGCGTTGCTGTATAGGTGTGGTGTAAAGATGTGATACTCCTTGTTATATTTCTGTCTGCACATCCTCATGGTTGTCGGCAAATTTGAAGGCAATTCGGCCTTGTCAGTGATTTAATTTGATTTGATATGGTTTATAAAAATTGATCGCCGCTTAAAGCTTAATTGAGATTCTTTTATATATCCGAAGAAATTAAAAAAATAAAAATAAAATATCAATGTGATTATACAATAACAATTGAATATCAATATGATTGTGTGTCAGTGAACTTGAAAATTCCGAGAACTTTCTTTCCCCCTGGTCCACCAATCTAAAGATATTACGACATTGGCGTGTTTCTGTTTTGTTTTTGTTTTATTTCGTTTTGTTTTGATTTTGTTTTTCTTTTTTTTTCCAAATACAGTGCCGCCCCTGACTGCAAAGGGAGACAAGAATCCATTAGCACTCGTGACAGACGATCTGGGTGACACTAAATCGGAAGAATTATTCTGAAGACATAATCATAGGCATTACTCTGAAGACGAGAAAGAAATCCAAACGCTCTTAGTTCTCCCGCAGTCGACTTTGTTTTCAAGATGGTTGCTATTTTCTCTTTTCCATCACGTTTTTCCACACGAGGAACATTCGATTCCCAATTTTCTTGACCTGAATTGGATGAATGAAGCAAACACTATACTGTTGATTTCCTGAGCGGCTGTGATTTGAAACATTTAATTAGGGAAAAAAACGTATCGTATACCAAGTTCACCAACAATCATGTTTTATCCCGGGTTTAGTAACGGGATTTGTTGCCTAAGGATGTGATACGATTACTCCCAGTCGGGGACATATTGATCCGTGAAATCAAGGAGTTATCTGTGATAATTCCTTGGTGAAAAGGACATCGACTATTTTGTGTAGAATTCCCATCTCTCTGGCAAGAATCTGCTCGAAAAACACTCCAAATCAATGTTTATGTGAAACTGTAGAAAGACTGAAAAAAGCAATATCTTTTGCAAGCTTTTTTCTTTGTTGTTTAGATTATTTTGAAAGCTAAATGTAGGAAAGTTATCCTACTTGGATAATTACTCTGCCTAGAAGAAGAATTACACGGACATTTACAATGCGCCCAAACTATCCATGATGATACCAAACCCTATATCACCCAAACTAGATCTTTTCCGAAGAGGCGATGATCGGAGATGGCAGATGGTACAGTTGTCTGAATGGAAAACGTTTTACAAGCGGGTAATTTTTCATGGGCAGATGACCATCCATGGGTTGTTGCTCGGTTGGTAGTAAGTATTCTAGATGGGGAAGTGTCCGGATGGAACTCTTGCATATGGGGAAAATTTCACAAGAGGATGACGAGGGTTGGTATCCTCGATGGGCAATAATGTTCCGATGGAAGCATTACACATGAGCAAACATTCATGATTATAGAATGATCCTCATATAGGGTTGTTACTAGGACGGTTTTTGTCCGAGATCATTCGCTGCACGATCCTAGGTGATGCTCATCCCGGGGTTGTTGCCCGTGCGGTTAGATGGGTAATTGTCCTGATAGTTGTCATACAATCCTCTTTTTGATCAAATGACTTGAGATGCGATTTCACAACGTGAAGGACAAATCAAATCTTCTTCTATCAAGAAGATTATTTCCCCAATCGGAGCGGTATTTTATTTCATTCAGATAGAGAGTCGATGTTGGCATCAGAAAAAGGGGGCTCAGGGGGTCCAGGGGATCCACTCGAATTTCCCCGCAAAATGGTATTTCTGAATTCGAGAACAAGCTACACTTTCATTAAAAAATCGGGTGAACACCCCGCATGGATGAGTTATGAAAAGTTGTTAGGGAAATTTATAATTGTTTGGTCAGAAATAGTATTACCCGACAAGATCTACAAAATAATTCTCATATACTGTTGCAACTCAAGAAGTTTTTGACCGAGAACTTAGGATTGATGATGGACTAAATTAGCCGCTAGCTTTGCCGAAATATTTAAACAAGCCAAAGAAATGAGTCCTCATATCTGTTTTTGTTTGCCTACAAGGGAAAAATGGGTTCTTAAAATTAAAAATTTGCCTCACCAGGATGGGTTTTTGGACATCGTCCCCTCCCCCCCCCCTATTCTAGCAACATATACTAGACATTTTGCAGGCGACAGTGGCACCCTCACCCATTACTGATGATTATGGAATCCAACGCCCGCCACGTTCAAGATCACTGGTTCTGCAAGGTGATTTTGCTATTAACACTCGATTACTACTTCCCCAAAGCATGCCAAGGTCGTAGAAGACTAATCAGTTTCTTGTGAGTATATGCTTACACACGGATTGAATAAAATGAAACCTATACATTCGATAGCCAACATTTTATAATGGAAATTGTCAGAGTTTGAAGAAGGCACACTTTATATATATATATATATATATATATATATTTTTTTTTTTTTTTTTTTTTTTTTTTTCATATTTTTTCTTTGTCTGATGTGGAAAGTTGTTCCAGGTTTTTTTTAGCAACGTGCATGGTTTTAGGTGTGTTTTTTTAGGTGAGGATAGTCTGGGTTTTGTAATGATATGTGTTCATTTGTCAGATATGGATCGAAATTACGGGATGGTTCATCCATATTCAGGGTGCAATTCATAATTATAGTCAGGTGCAAAATGATTAAGAATTCTGAAGGCGTACCATTAGTTCTTAAAAGAATGCATCAAAGCCCCCTTCGCTGGCAAAAGTATTCAAACACATGCAGTTCAAGCGCTCATGGTACAAAGTATAGTAATTACAAATCAATATAGAAAAAGGGTTTTGTGCAGTTGTGCCTCGATAAGTCCATAATTAATTTCTTTATCATAATGGCGGTATTTTCCCGTATATTTGCCAAGTAAAAAGAGTACATGCCTAGTATACGGAATCAAACAGGTTTGGCACGAGTTTACTATATCCGAACCCCTAATCGCTTGAATTTTCGAGGGGCCAATAAACTGCTGCAAATAATTTAATCATCCCAATGGGTTTTGCCTTATTGTTTGGAGGCATGGATTAATTGGAGGCATGGCATTTCGCGTTTTTTTTTTTTTTTTTTGTTTGTTTTGTTTTGTTTTTTTTTTTTTTGGGGGGGGGTTTGTTTTGTTTTTGTTTTTGTTAAAGTATCCCTAGACCTTGTCACATCTTACTCCTCAATGCAAACAGTTAGAGAAAATCGTTGCCATTTATACGTTGGATTGAATCATATTAACCTGTTAAAGAGACAGTAAACTGGAGCCCTAAATAGCGCCATCTTTCAACATGATTTGATAAGTGTCTGTGCCTCTCACTTTCCCACCATGCCCCATTCTGGTGTCTAAAAGCTTAGAATGTACCTGAACACAATTTTCCACAATGCCAAGTCAAAAATAATAGTTTGAAATATAAAATTTGCCTATTATTCAAACAAGCTGTTTGTCAAAATTCAAAATAAAATGCAACTGATTTTCATAATTATTATAATTTTTATTTAGCAATCAATGTAAAATGGCGCTGTTCGAGTTCTACTAGTTTAATGCCACTTTAAAGTGTGGTAGTGGTAGTGTACCTCCCCGGCAAAAACACAAAAACAAAAAAAAACTTGCAAAGGGTCTATATGCGGGTGGCCTAATTATATTTCATCTCCCGCCCCCCCCCTCGTTTTTTCAGTGTATTGATAAGCCATATACTCTATAGACGTGCACCATATGTTTTGGCACAGCAATAGCTCAAAAAGTAACGCGCACAATTCAATTATCCAAATTACTCCAAACTGCAAAATGCTGCCTTCATTACCATTTTGATTTTTATTTTCATTCCTTGTAAAAGCCTGGATTGCTTGATTTTAACCCCCCCCCCCCCAAAAAAAAAAAAAAAAAAAAAAAAAAAAAAATATATATATATATATCCATTGTGGTACTGTATGCGGTTTTCTTTAGAGTGCTCATGCAGACCGGCCAGCAGCATATAAAGTTAAACAAAATATTTTCATACGTTTCCCATATTTCCAATCTAAAATACTCTGATATTGAAGGAGGTAACCTGTTTGTGATGGGGCCTGGCGTATGGTATCGAGGAGCTTCACAATACACGCAGAAGTTGTTTGTGGTCAACGTGTAGCGATGGAAAAGTGGTTTCTGATCGGCGCGGAGGAAGAACGTCAGTACTGCAAATATTATTGCAATGGTATCAGATTCATGGTCGAACCAAATTAAGAGATGAATAAGTGTTGCTGAGAGACATGGAGAGATGAAGGTTGAGAGGTGGAGAGAGAGAGAGAGAGAGAGTGTAGAGTGGGGGGGGGGGGGGGGAGGAGAGAGAGAGAGGGGTGTTTTCTATATGAGGAAGGGCAGGTGAATAAAACTTAGGCCTACAAGATATATTTTACCAAAGTGGCAAAGAAAACTCAATATGCCAAGTATCAGAAGAAATTTATCACATAATTAGAGAGACATGTGTAATAATAAAATAATGGAACTACGTGTTACTGATATTGACCTTTATACAATTAACTAACATATACTATACTAAAAATCACAGCAAGGCGAATTATCAGTCATTGGTTTTTTTTTTTAAAGGGCACTACAACACAGTTTAGTGCATCCAAAGTCACCGTACATGGTTACCTCGTAAATGATCAAAGTGTGATAATCCTTTGTCTGTTTGTAACGATAAAAGACACCTAACATTGGAGTGAAGGTTTTTTTTTTTTTTCTTTTCATTTTAATGGATGCCTTATAGAACATGATTTATATTGGCGCTAAGTATATAAGATACAAAATTGCCCATTTTACAGAGTAATCGTCTGCAAATGATTTTTTTTATTCGGCCCGGAGTACCTGCATGCCTCTCCAAGAACCGACAAACCCGTACCCCCCCCCCCCCCCCGACGATGTTTAATCATCTAGCTTCACTTACCCCATAACCCCCGCCACGAAAATTACTACAAATTGATCGGATGCTTAAAATTCTGAGCATGTTCCAACCAGGGAAGTGTTCAGGACTGTTCCAACAGTTACTTCATCAATAACGACTGTGCTCAAGTCCCTTGGAAAGCTTTGCTTTTATTTGATTTTAATATTACAAACATGGAGTTGCATAAAAACCCTTTCCCCCAGCTCTCAGCAAATAAAGATAGCTTTTAAATAACCGGGTGCCATTTTTATGTGCGCTTGTTATCTTTATTTGTTGATAGATAGAAAACTAATAATTTTCAGCAACATCTACATGTACTTGAAACTTTGAACCAGTGAACCAGCAAGCTGTTCTACGGTAACTTTAATACAGAATGACCACTGATGAAAGCTATCGTACTCTCTTCAAAAACACGTAAAAAAGATTTTATGATAGACATGAAATAAGAAATCATCAAACATTTGCACCAAACAAGCTAGTCTGGCGAGCATCTATTTCAATCATTTATTTAAGCTAAAATCCTATACCCTTACGATTTCAACAAGTCAGTCTATTTATAACTTGAACTTGGTTTATGCACCTGCTTTTTATGTTAAGTCCCAAAATCGCTAGGGCAGATTGAACATTGAAGAAAGGTCATGGTCATGTATATGTCGGATGTATTTATTTTAGACACTGCAAGAAGATCGGGCATAGGCCTACAGCCAGACATACATGTCCCTTGTCTGTTTGTACATTATACAAAAAAAAAAAAAAAAATCAGGTGCAAAAACACACCCCTAGCCTTTATGAAGGAAACACTAATAAAATATTTATTAGTGTTTTATTGTATGGTATATTTTTCCGATATCGTACTGTATAAAAGGATAATTAAAAATCACATCCTCTTTCCTTATTATTGTGAAATTACATGGATGATTAAAGCCCATCGCACACTATGCGATCGGTCTGCGATCCGATTTCGGCAGAAAATGTAGTAGCATTTGATATAAACATTTAAACACGTAAAATATTTTGGACTGAGGTTCTGAATAGTCATAGAGATAGTAAAGTCGAAAATACGGCCTATTTCGAGCTTTCTAGTCGGAGGAAAGGCCGAATCGGCACGGAGTCGTAGTGACGTCAGAGCAGCTAACCTTACGATTGTCTACGATTTGAAACTGATTTGGCCCTTATTCTGGATAGAAGGCTGATAGCGCACCTACTTTTGCGATTTATTTCAAAAATCAGATCGCAGTCGATCGTATAGTGTGTGGTGGGCTTAAGTGATATTGTTGTTGCTGTTGTTTTTAGTTTTTACGGCGCTGTCATTCAAAATATGAATACTTACGCCATTAAGGGGCTACCTCCTAGAGGGTTCAGGGGTGACACAAGAAGAGTGGGTGCGGGGATGTGATATCCTCCATGATCAAGCAGCACCCCCTATAGTGGGCCAAAGATCTTCTTCATGCATGCAATCAACGCTACATTTCTCAAACCTCGATCTATTCTTTCTTTATACCATCCCTCTAAGTACAAAATACTAAAGCCAATATTCAATTGAGATGCATTAAAGCGTGGCTTCTAAAGTGCTTTTAATTTTGTTATTAAGGGTGGAACCTTAAGTGCTTGAGCATAATATTCATTCTATTCGATTCGAATGAAGTGAGATGCATGGTGTAAATGGTACTTTTATTGAATTTGAATGTGTTTGTCCTCAAGCCAAACAAATGCCAAAAAACACTCCGTCTAAATTTTAAGGTAGTTCTCTAAATTACATCAAACAATGTACGACTGCTAACAATGGGAATTCAGTCTCATTTATTTCATTCAGTTGTCTCTCATGCTGTTCTTTGTCTCAAATAAAAACACATTGTTCTCAACAATTGTATTCAGTAATGTCATTTTGAAAACGAAACAAAGAGAAAAAAAATATTCACCCCTTCTGGACAATATTTTATCATTGGTGAATAACGCGTGAGTCAAAAGTGTTTAGCTTTGCAGTCGAGTTGAAAATTAATCCCATAAACTTTTATGATGCCCCGTTTAATATTTCTGGCTACCCACCCGTGACTACATATGCCATGGTTAATGAAGAGGCCATCGAATAAGTGAAGGGATATTTATAACAGCATTGTGATGATTGAGTAGAGAATATAAAAAGAACCCCCTAAAAGGGGGTACATTTCTAAATCGGAAGTTCACATGAATAGAGCATGGTTAGCATTAACTTCCTCAGAGACATTAAACTCTGACAGATGCTTGTAACATCACGCAATGCAAGAAAAAAAAAATCAAAGATGAGCAAAAATATGAAATTCAATCATCCCAAATTAACTTTAGTAACTAATGAGTGTTATTTAAGGACGTTATACCCACTAAAATGCAAAGTTCAAATCGGGGTTATAATCATCTTCATATGATCATGATGATGAATGTCATTAGTCTTCAGAACACTTTCATTGGGGGTCCAATGTATTCAAGATGATGGTGAACAGATGATGAGAGCAAGTTTTTTTTTTAATCACAAGGCAAATTCAAGGCCATAGATCAAACATGATATCAGTATTAGGGCCTATCAATGTGAGAGATGGTGCGGGGTGGAGGTGGGGGGGGGGGGGGGGCAGAACTATAACCCCCACATTTTGGGGCGAAACTGATTGATGTCCAGGCACGATGAATACTACGCCGTTGGGCACTTTGCTCACTTTGAGTATCCCAACTTCTAAAAATAGTTCCTGAATACACATTGTATATAGTTCCATTCCCGAACTATAAGATTTTTTCAAAAGATGATTCAAAATAATTAAAATAATTAAGATAGCCATCAAACACAAATTGGCAACTCCATGACCTACCTAGCGAGGTCCTCTCCTATTTGCCCTGTACTAAAAAAAATCTAAATTTTCATTTTCTCTGAAGAAAATATCCCATTATACATCCTCCCTATAGATATAATCATTGCACATTATGTTTTATACACAACCTGGGGGGCGTTTCATGAAAGGACTTGTCAGATATTTTATCCGATAAATTTGCTCTCAGCCAATCAGATGCAAGGATTTCAGTAGCTTATAACAGTTGTCGGATAAAATATCAGACAACTTCCTTTCATGAAACGCTCCCCTGTATGCTTGTAACAAAACTATTCCTTCATCAACTACTAAGAAAATGAACATTTATGAAATTTTCTGTACATAGCAAATGGGACAGGACCTTGTACGTCACGGAGTTGCCAAGTTGTGTTTGTTTGATTACAACTTCAAATATTCCTTTATTTTTCTAATTTGTTAAGCGATTTTGCTCAAACAGTCACTAATCCGTTTCCCTAATTTTTCTGCTTTTATTCTGATCAACTGAATACCAGGGTGGACTTCCCCTTTAAACGTTTAGTCATTTGTAGACATAATGTTATCAGAACAAGACAGGGTTTCGTGGGCGTCTGTTAATCCATGAACCTCCTCGATCCACAGGTCCAAGCAGGTCCATGGTTTAAAGAAGACGTAATCGGCACGACTTTGAGATAATCATGAGCTTCCTGATCTGATCAGTCTTGATCATAACGCGCGATGACAGCTTTCACCTGTGTCATTCAGCACGAGGATAATGATTATGATGAGCTGAACCTATAGCGTCTGCTTTTGCCTCTATTGGGCGGCAGGTGGGGGTGGTTTTAGGATGAATGAAAAGGTGATTTTGAGTCCCGGTAATTAAGATTAATTTCGAGATAAACTGTCTAAAAAACTGTTTAATAACTAGCAAATAAGGATTTTAATGATCGTTCAGATGTTATGATTAGTAAATGTAATCAAACTATTTTCGAACCGATGGAAACCATACTGAAAAGTATGATCGCCGATAGGCACACGTGGCACAAGTTATCGAAATGTAATCTCGGTACTCTCATCTTCTCTGTTTAAATCACTATTACTCAGCTATTATATTTTGAACTTATGAAAATTGCTTCTAGTTTTTAACCTTCATTGTAAATTTTGCTGGGTTCTGTGACAACTACGTTGCATTTCTTTGCAATTTCCAGAACTCAGTGATACATTTTGTTTGTTCAAGTTATCGGGAAGGTCTTATTAAAATCATGATATGAAATATGTTTGTGTTTCTGAATACTTATTCCCCCCCCCCCCCAGCATTCGTTATTTGGTCATATCAACGTCATGGTGATGATCATCATGATCATCATCCTTATCATTGGCGATATCAACTTCGTTATGGTTTTGGTTTGTTTTGTTTTGTTGTTTTTTTTTGCACCATTTTCCGTTATTCTCTCCGAATTGTTAGTAAACGATGCTCCATCATAAACAAATTCCCTGAGGGGTTTATCCGCATCCATTATGATGTTAATCATATTATGCGAGGACAAGGATAAAATCTCAGATTTATCAGAAAGCTAATAAGCTTTCCCAGGTTATAGGACTGTGTTAAAAAGCATGTTCATAATAGGTTTATATCATCAAGCGATGATTTATTGACGAAAACCTTTTCCATAAGGGATGAACCAAACGTCTAAATAATTGATCAAGCCAATATAAGACTTAGTACAACTATGTATTATCAGAAGGTAAAGGTTTATGATTATGACGCAGGGAGTG
Source organism: Heliocidaris tuberculata (assembly GCA_025618425.1). Classification (NCBI taxonomy): domain Eukaryota; kingdom Metazoa; phylum Echinodermata; class Echinoidea; order Camarodonta; family Echinometridae; genus Heliocidaris; species Heliocidaris tuberculata. The sequence goes on along the minus strand of CM046832.1, from coordinate 60,138,688 downwards.
TTGGGTGTATAGTCTACCTTTCCAGGCAAATTTGTATTCTTTTTAATATTTTGTTTGAAGATTTTGTTTGGCATCCCCTCCCCATATATCTTAGCGAATGGATGTTTTGTTGTCCTTGCCTTTTACCAAAAGTCGTTAAAAGGATAAAATAATCCGTATTATCGTATTCCTTTCCTTGATTCGAAGGTTTAAGGCGATCAAACCCCACCGCATACTACATGATCCGACTGCAAATCGTAGTGACATCAGACCAGTCGTAAGACTGTCCACGATCATGACGATTTGAAGTCGATTTGGCATTTCCCAAGCTGGAAGCTCCTCCCGATCAGTTTGATTTTTCCAAGTTCTATTCATATGAATATCAAGTGCCTTATTAAGAATCACTTCTATGAACACTCCCTGCGTCATAATCATAAACCTTTACCTTCTGATGATACATAGTTGTACTAAGTCTTACATTGGCTTGATCAATTATTTAGACGGTTGCTTCATCCCTTATGCAACATGTTTTCGTCAATAAATCATCGCGTGATGATAATAAAGCTATTATGACCATGCTTTTCAACACGATCCTATAACCTGGGAAAGCTTATTAGCTTTCTGGTAGATCTGAGATTTTATCCTTGTCCTTGCATAATATGATAATGTTCAGAACATCAATAAGAAAGATTTTCAATGTTGCATTTATGTAATGATATTGTAATTTCCTCAAAAATCGGATCGCAGTAGGGTCGTATAATGTGTAGGGCTTGAGATGAGTATAAACCACAATCTGATAATCCGCTCCGAAACTCTTCAGCAAAACGAAGATCCTAATCCACTCTTGTCATTTTGTATGGGTCCACGTACAGTTTTGTAAAACCTTGACCTTATCATCTTATTATGTCAAATGCGTTTTAATGACGAAAAAAAAATCGCTTGACACGACCTAAACGGGAATCATTTGCCAAACTTCTATCAATCTGATCAAAATATTAATAAGTGCTTTATTTTGCTTAATCCATCCTGTAGTTCTATATGACCAGGCATGACACTCCTGATCGAGTTTCTACTTTATGGCGGAATTATGGATCATAAAACTAGTGATACGTCAAGGCGAAGAGGATTGAACGCTGTATACTGACAAGTGGCCGAGGTCGAATAATGTTAATTGGCATCCCCTTTTAATTAATTGGCTTTACGTTGACGACATCCATGGGAAATCACTAAGTGAATATTAACGTAAACAGAATCAATCCCGTTATGTACCGGCAGATGATTTCTGCCCAAAGCTCAGGAAGCTGTTAGCCCCCCCCCCCCCCCATTTTATAAGAATGTTACCCTTGGTTGATTGTGAAGTCTTGGACTTTAGTAGACATTGAAGCAGAACGTAGGCATGGTAGGTGTACTTTAAAACTACTCCTAAATTACAGCAATATAATATTGCATTTCGAGAGAAACTGTATATACTTCATCTGTTTTGAATATGCAGTCAGTATGGGTTGTTTGTCACAGCAAAATACGAATAAACAAACTGACGAAAACTTGCAGAAAACCACGTCCAAAGTTAAGCACAACTCGTAATGGAAACCCTGAGTTATGTATGTGCATTGGGACAACTAGCTATAGAATTTCCTACCTTTATGTACTCACTATATATATTCAACTAATATGCACATGCACATCAATGATTCGTAGTTATAAACATTCATTGATAGTGATTTCAGCAGGGCGCTTCATATAAGAACATGACTGATGTAAAATGATGAACTATAATTATCATTACCAATTATTATCTTATGCTCTTGAGATTCGTTTTGGGGGATATACGATTATGATTCAATTTGATTACAACATCACCGACATTATGAGTGCTCCTGAAGTTTGTCTTTCACTGTTTGTATTGGTTTCTTCATATCTTCCCTTGCACATGTTGTATGGTATCATGCATGAACTGTGCGCACCTCATTCACCGTTGGATGATGAAATGTGAGAAGGGGCTGTGCACAACATAGCAGATGTGGTCGTCAGGCAGTGAGAGCGATCCTTCACCCAAAAGCCTATATCACATTCATGTGCATGAGTAAAAGGCAAAGAGGCTTAAACCTGGGTCGTAATGAAAGTTATCTGAATCGTGACAAGATTGCGGTCATTTACTTTCTCATATTTTCTGCGTTTATTCTCAGTGCAGATCCAGGATTCTACCTCTTGCGGGGGGGGGGGGGGCACAAGTCAGACATATATCTGACAAACACACGACCACAAATTGTGCACATTTCTATCTTTTTCTTTTATACAGGCTTAGGTCTAGATAAGCTGAGCCAAATTCGCCAATGATTTAGATCTAATTCGTAAATACCATACACTCTTTAAAAAGTTGGGCAAAAAAATGCCCAATTTTTAACCAACACTGGGCAACATACTGTCCACACAACTTTTGGTTAAAATTTGCCCAACTGATGTTGGGCAATCCATTTACTATGTTGTTGGGCAAATTAAATTGCCCATCAGTTGGTGACCCATTAGATTTTACCCAACTCTACAATTGCCCAACTGTTGGTTATATTCTCAGTTGGGTAATTATTGCCCAACCAATCTTACCCAATAGGATTGCCCAACCCTCTATTTGTTCAGCTGTTTGGTAACAAATATCATGTGGTTGGGCAAATTCAGCTGCCCAATTTATTGTTTCCTTTTTCCTCCAACCTAGGTAAAAAAAAATGAAATCTGCTTGTTACGTCCTTCTGGGTCTTAACCTAATCAATCCTAACCTATCCTATTTTAAGCTATCCTATCCTATTTTAAGCTATCCTATCCTATATATTAACCTATCCTATCCTAGTCCTATCCTATCCTATCCAGATAGTGCAAACTAGTGCAAACTGGTGCAAGCTCTTATATACCCCTTATATTTTTTTATGCATTCGGTGACAGTTAGTAAATCGGGCCACCCCAAACCATACGCTACTTAAAATTCATGAATATTCATATAGGTGTTTTCCCCAATATTGGGTAAAAATATTTACCACAAGTTGGGCAAAAGCGAATTTCTAACCAACCATCAGTTACCCAACAAAATTTACCCAACTGGCAAAGGAAATGTGACAAAATTACACAACTACAGGGCAACAAGTACCCAACCCATAATTACCAAATACTGTTGGTAAATATATGCCCAATATTTAGGTAAAAAGTATTGACCAATATTGGTTACACCACTCGAGTGTCCAGTTGGTTAATAATAGCCCAGAATTAGGAATATTTTTAACCAACCAGCAGTTACCCAACTAAATTTACCCAACATTTTAAGAGTGTAGCATTTTGTGGCGCTTTTATCAGATAACTCTATACTCATTAACAAATAATATTGCAACAGTATCCCTACCCAGAGAGTATACTTATGACCAACAACTTGCCATTAAAAGTATTTGGAATTCATGATCATCCCAAAAGTATTGTAAAAGTATTGTAATCTAATGACTATATTGATTGATTGCACTCTGATCAGTGCCAAGAGAGTCACGTATTTAAGAATTTGGGAGGCTTGCACAACCTGTACACCAAAATGTAAGTTCGTTTTCAGCACGTAATCCTTCCAGGGCTTTGGAAAGCTCATTAATGTAAAGCATGCGCATCTCAGACAGGCCCCTGGGAGCCGGGGGGCTGGGGGTGCTGTAGCTAAAAAAGTATATTTAGTTTTAGAGACCCAAAACGCTGAGGAAGTTTTTTTTTTTTTTTTTTTTTTTGCTTGTCAAAGATTTTTGGAGTTAAAAAGAGACCCCAAAACGGTGAGGACCCCCCCTTTTTTTTGTTGTTGTTGCTTGTCAGAGATTTTTGGAGTTAAAAAGAGACCCCAAAACGCTGAGGACCTTCTTTTTTTTTTTTTTTTTTTTTTTTTTTTTTTTTTTTGCTCACAGCGCCCCCAGTAACAAAATCGTTCCCAGGCTCCTGATCTCAGGACGTATTTAGCAAAATGTTTACTTATAAATGACCTTTGTTGCAAACAGGAATCGGCTTTAACTTTCTACACTTTATTTTTTGAACCCCGTATACTATCCTTTACCCCGTACTATCCTTAACCCTATACACTACTTTATTTGCTGTTCTATTGCAGTTTTTAGTCCCGTGATATCTCCCTAGCCAGAGCGCTTAGCCCCACCTTTTTACGTTTAGCCCGACCATTGGTGGGGCTAACCCTGCTTTATTCCAGGGCTAAAATGAACCCGTACTGTCGAGGATTTAGCTCACTTTGATAAAATACAATGTGAACAGAAAGTGGACTAGGCTTTAAATTAGTCCCGTACTATCAAAACCACTTTTTTACCACGAAGAAGAAGGCTCGACTGGATGAAAAGTATAACCCACGATACGCTCTTAACCCCATCATGAATAGCCATGTTAAAACACCATGCTTAAAACTTTATTCAACCTCGCACTGAACTCGGAATATTGGCGGAAGGTTATTTTAGCCACTGACTAATCAAACCGCATGTTCCTAACATACATGATACATCACATTAATCTCACGTTCTCGTTCTGCACGGATTGTGACAGCTGCAAATTGGCAAGACGATTTTAGTCTTAAATTATAAATTCAGTCACGATTTCCAGCGTTTTCAGTGTTATCTATGCATCGGGGTGATGCTATCTAGAACATTCAAGTTGAATGGGGACTGGGGAAGGGTGGGAGGCGTTGGACCATATTTTGCTGAACATTATAGTTTTCTTAGTCTGTTCATTAGGCAAAAGTAAAGGTTATAAAAATTTGAAAGTTCAATAAATCATTTAAAAAAAAAGAAAAAAGAAATTCAGACATTTTGAACAGAGGGCGGGGGGGGGGGGGTGGGTCATAACCTCACCACATCCCCTCTATAGTAACGTCCCTGCCCCCTCCCCATCCGCATAATCTATGCTTTGGACAATAGCTTTTAACTATTCCTATACAGAACGAAAACGAATGGAATTAATTCACAAATGTATAGCATCCATACCCAGCGAGTATACCTACGCCCAACAACTTGACATTAAAAGCAATTGGATTTATGATCATCCCAAAAGTATTGTAATCTAATGACTATATTGATTGATGGCCCTCTGAGTACCAAAAGAGCCATGTATTTCCGTAGGTAAGAATCAAGAGTGATCAATTTTGGAGGCTTGCAGTACCTGTACACCAAAATGTAAGTCAAGTAGGCAGGCATTTAGCTTGTTTGCAATTATGTTTGTATCCCCAGGGATTGGTTTGTCTGTGGCCGTGTTTCATTATCCACATGTAAATTCGCTTGACTCTCTGAATCGTAAATTGAACAATGGAATTAATTATTTAGGTCGCGTATGATATCAGATATACAGATAAAAAAATGAGGGAGAAACATAACAGAAAAAGGAAAGGAGTAGCGGAGAAAAGAGACACAAGGAGAAAAATAAGGGAGAGAAGTTAATGAGAGGCGGGGGGGGGATAGAGAGAGAGAGAGAGAGAGAGAGAGAGAGAGAGAGAGAGAGAGAGAGAGAGGGAGGGAGGGAGAGGAGAGGGAGCTTTTATTGATCTAATTTTCTTTCAGCCATTTGTGAATCTACATGATAATTGGTCAATTTTAGAACATTATCCACCAGGCAGTCAATTTGTAGGATTGCATGAAAATCCAATTAATATAAAACTTTCTACATGGCTTTGACGGACAATGTACTATAACATTCCAAGAAATGATTGACATTCACGTTTAGAAAATGTATGTAATATAAGCATGAAAGGTGAAGCAGAGCCTCGTTCAAACACGATGCTGTCTACTGCAAAAACAAACAAACAAACAAAACAAAGCAGAACAAAACAAAATAACCCGCGGCGGCAAAATGAAATGTCACAAGCGTAGTGCACTAAAGGTATGTATCTAATCTTAAACTTGCCATTATTTTATCACATCATCATTCTTTAAAAATATTTTTCATTCATTTTTAGAGGCGGTTTACCGCGTAAGAACGAGGCTGAACATATATACCAGTCATAATTTCATGGTTTCGTGAAGTGCACTTTCAACACAGGAAGGGGGTACTTTCTGACAGGTATTGCATTTCAATGAGTGTCTGAGAAGATGCCGTGGATGGATCTCTATCAAAAGCACGAGCCTGAGGGTAAAACTTGGACCAGCACCATTTCGTTGCGTATATTAATAGACACACAAATAGGACGCAATTCATTGGTCATTATAGGAATGAATGATGTGCTTCATCGTGTCTGATTAATAATCAGTCTGTATCGTGGACCGTGACGAAAGGAAATAGTGGAGCTTGAATTGCGTTTCCCTTTTCAAATGGGAATTTTATTAATACATCGTATAATTGATTGATCTGTTCAATCATCCTTTATCTCGTCTACATCACGCTAATTGTCGGCCGACTTCAAATGTATACTCTGAAGAAAGTAAAATGTTCATTAAAAAGGACGAATTTATTTGCCCCCTTGTAGTTTAAAGCCCGCCAAGGCATACTAAAAACTAAACGCAGTTCAGAGAACATCTAACAGCAACTCTCTTTCTCTCATCCCCCTCCCCCCCCTCTCTCTCTTTTTCTTCCTCCCATCTTTCTCTCATTATCTCTTACTTTTTCATTCATTCTGTCTTTATTTTTCTCCTTTTCTCTCGTTCTTCCTCTCCCTCAGATTTCTCTTCTTCTCTCTTTTCTTTCTATCATTCTCTCTCTCTTTATGTCAATACTTCTCTTTTTCTCCCCCCTCTCTCTCTCCCTAACTCTCCATCTCTCTTAATATCATTTTGCTTCCAGTGTTTAAAAATTCAAATTTATGGTTCTAATTCTGTCTCCGAGAACCAATATTTGAACTAATCATGCGATATTCAGCTCGCTATCAGCTACATCGCAAATTCTGCATGCTGATGATCTTACATGTGGCTGAAATGCAAAATATTGAATATTTCGATGTGTATATGAAAATTCAATACACTGTAATTTTTTTTGTTGTTGTTTTTTGCAGTGTCTTATGCCATATCTCGGTACATCAAATTTGCTCAATTCAGTATGTAAATAACAGTATGCTTTTGTAAAATGTATTTGAATTATACTCATGATACTCTGCAGTGGCATAGCTATACGGGGCACAGGGGGCACGCGCCCCCGCCCCCCAAATATATATATATATATATATCAATAGTTAAAAAAATTAAAAAACGAAATGGCGAAAAGCGTATAATAGAAAAAAAAAAAACAATGAGAAAGAGGGAGAAAAAAGGGGGGAGAGGGGGAAAGGGAATGTGATAAGAAGACATTATGTATCCATCCTACACCCCCTATACGGTTAATGACCTTGTTATCCCCCAAGTAAGACCCGCCCCCTCACCTTACGCCACTGATACTCTGTATGTTTTATTCCTTTTTAAAATGTGGAGTGTGGAAATGCCTGGAAGAAAATAAACGTTATACTGTATTGAATTGAATTAAAAAAAAAAAAAAAAAAAAAAAAAACACGTTTATGTGAACATGCACTCAAATACATAAAAATATTTTGATGGGATAAAAGAAAAAATATCGACATCGTCACTCAGTCTATACATGGGGTCATTAGACGTAAGAACAATCAAATCTATTCCGGTTTAATTTGTTGAAATACATGTATATGTATAACTGTGATTTATATAGAAGCAACTCAGAGAGTATTGTCAATCATGTGCAAACTAATAAAAAATTATTGAATATCAATTTTCGCACAATAAAATACAAATGCTGCTATTATTATTTTTAAATGATCAAATTACTACAATAATCTTGTGACGATGCACGCTCGTAATAACGGTGTATCAAAAATAGTCACGAAGTAATTAGGCGCAGACTTTCCAATGCATGAATTCATCTCATTAAAAGTACCAATACCACATGACCTGCTAAATACATCGTGACACGAGAAAGATGGGCTTAAATGACCACTCACAAACGCATGTGTCTTAACGTGTTATGATTCAAACCAACGCAAAATCTGCAAGTAATTGCCAAATGTCTAAATGCGAATCAGAAATCCGACTTTAAAGAAGGATTTGGTCCATATTAGAGTTCATATCCGCCGCTATTTTTAACCCCTTCTTTGCCGCCAAGTTTACCAACAGTCATAAATGAACTATTATAAATATCATACGTTGATTATCATATGCTATTTTTATATTAATGCTAATCACCGCTTATTGTATGAACTTTCATCATTGTAAAACCATCGCAATTCGGCTTTGCCACAATGATGTTTGGTTTTTAAAATCAATAAACCACTATAAATCAATCTAATTTAAAGAATCGAATTTTGAGCTTGAATACGTTGTTTTGTTGTTAAAGTGGGCATAAAATGTCTTCAGTGTGTATACTTCAAAATGCATAATCTTTTTCTGTTTCAAGAACAAAATAGACATTCTTAGACCAAACATACGCCATTCGAATTCTCGGGCGTGCTTTGCCATCCACGGCTAGGAAGGGGTTAAGTAGACCTATGGAGTAACACTTTACGGATTCATTGATCTCATGACCCAATAGATCACCACACTTTCGCCTGGTTCCTCATGTTTCAGATCTTAGCCCATATTTAGAGCTGTTAAAGGCCTTTATAGCTTTCTTACTGCCATATTTATCCCTTCCTTCCCTAGCGATAAATCTTCCAGATCAGCAACACGCCTTATCTCGTCGATATAAAGTAACACAATCTCTTAAAATAATTGGAACGTAGGATGGGATCTTTCAAATGGAGCATCAAATAAAATTTCATTAATGGAAATGAAACGAGGATCTTCATGTTTACTGTTTACTGAGAAATTGGCTATCTTTGTTTTAAAAAAAATGACCACGCGTTCATGGGATTTTATGCATGGGAGTATATAACATTTACTTCTTTTATATAACTCAATACGTCATGTCTCATCTAGTAATATAATAAGCATTATTATATTATGACAGAATAATCTAAATGAAGCATCAAATTCACTGAGGCGATAAGTGGAATAAACGTATTATAATCAAAAGCTCTCATTTTTTTCTCATTCAAATGAAGCTTTATCAAAACATATTTTACCAAAAAGAAAATTATGCACTTTTGGAAAAGTAGTATATACAAAGTATCTATCCTGAAAAAGAATTAACACGTCTTATTATTCTCATTGACGACTGCATATTATTACGATTGTACCTATATAATGTCCAATATATCATGTTTGAGATAAATGTATGTATTGGTTTAAATTATTTTCTGTTTATGTCGCTGTAAAGCTCAAGGAGAGTAGGCTGAGAGCTCTGCACTAATAACACAAAAGTGCATGGTATACATCCCAGTCTTCGATTTTGGATTCTGTCACGTACATTATACAGGTATACATTAATAGCCTCGAAGCATTATATTTTAATCATAATTTGTTGGAATTCTAAATTTGTTCTGTACTTTCATTACTCTATAATTTTTCAATTTTATCATTGATCACAAAATGACCATATGATCGCGAGAAACATTAGGCAATAATGAAGCCGAAGTCAATTATAATCCTCATATAATGTTCAGTGTAAAAGCATTCAATTCTACTGCCAACATAAAGGCGTATATAATATATATATATATATATGTGTATGTGTGTGTGTGTGTGTGTGTGTGTGTGTGTAATATTAGCAGAAATAATTGGGAAAGGGCGCTAAGTCATAGAACGAATTGAATGACTTGCTTTTCACGAATATAATCCATAGATCTTTAAAGACACCTGTTTTGATCCCAAAGCTTTAAACTTCCTCGGTATGACCCCCCCCCCCCCCGATAAAAGCTTACACTAATTAGAACCTTAATCTTTTCTACGAAAATCATCATTCAAAAGTGCACAATCATTGTTTCCTATATAAAGTTCTTTCGTTTCACAAAACACATCTTCTATTTTTCTGTACTCGCTTTTTCGATTAATCCCCTGTTCCACGTCGATGCATGCAGTGTCACTAGCGCGTGTTGAAAATAATGAAATGAAATCTCCCCCAAAAGTCGAACCAATTTTCATTAAATCCTAATCCAATATCCTGATAAGTCACTAAAGTCAGCGATTTTCTGTCGCCGAACAAAGAAAATGTGCTGCTCATTAATTGATTGAATCATGCCAACTGTGTCATCTAATCATTTATAACATGGCACCTGGGATGCTACAGATAAGTGCTTTATCTCTCTCTCTCTTTTTTTTTCTTTCATGCAGCCCAAACTGCCCGGGACACAAAGAAAAATTAATGTCAACAATCCATTAAGAGCAGCATGAAATATCATTGTTTTAATAACTCAGAGAATTTTGTTGTCATGTTTATATTTTGCAGCATACTTTTCGAAGGTCGTTTCCGTACAGTCTGTTGTTGTTGTATTTTTAGCGTTCAGTCAAAAATTGACTCTTCACACCTAGTCTGGTTGTCTATAAAAGTACTCCATTGACGTTCGTTTATTATATTCGTATAGCTTGGAAACCAAAGGAAGCTTCGAGCAAGTCACAATTAATTATTGACAAATCACCGTATTGACATGTGACATCGATACGTCTCCTTGTTTCTTTCATTTTTGGTATTTTCCTCCAAAAACCTAAAGTATCCATTTCCCTTTGCATCGCGGGGAAAGAATTCATTTAATATTCATGTGCACGGTTGTTTTCCCAAGAGAGGCAAAGGTTTTCCGGGGCTGTCAAATTCGTGTCATTCTCATCATGAACTGCCCTTTTAAAATTCAAAACATTGTACATCACTTGAAGGAAATCAAATATGGATTTAAATCGATCAAGCAAAAAAAGACTCTTCTACCAACACTCTGTATCGAGGTATCTGCACGAAAACAGATGAGTATCCATGGCAACGGTTTGTAATTGATCCGTTCTGAAGAGCATCTTAGACAGACGGAGTAGTGTGGGTATATAATATGGATGATTGATTTGAAAAAGAAATTTTGAAATTACAAGATGTGCCGTAGTATTTCATTAAGTGGTTGACAAAGGTTTAATCTTTGCTTACACATCAGAGCTCACACATGCATGCATATTTGCGGTCAACAATTTCTTTCAAATTAATTTTGTGAATAACATATTATTAGGACCATACTTCCGATATGGATATAATAAAATGGTCTTCATCAAATGGGCAAAATCAGGTAGTCCTTAGAGTTCAAACAAAAGTTCAACTTGAATTCCATTGACTTAATTTATGTATGTGTTGACTACTTTTTGAGCGTTTACAAGTACTTGAAATTATTTTGTAGGCGCCTTGAGCATCTCTAGAGATGGATATGTGCGCTATATAAATATTGTCATGATTATTATTTAAAAACACCGATTCTATATTGCACCACAACATCATATATCAACCAACTCTGGAAAGGCTTGTGAAATCATTCTGTTTAGATGCTTTTATTAATTTATTTGATAGGCTCCGTGCTACACATCGATTGGTAAGATAGTCATTTGAACTGGAAAACTGTCATTAATCTAGAGTCCTATAAGATTTTTTGTTTAGTTTCTTGAGCTTATCATAATTCACAGTCCAGAAACACGATATAAAAATCAAAAGTACGTAACTGTCTACCGCTCTGTCCTTCAACCCCCCCCCCCCTTCATCGCACCCCCTCTCACTAACTCCCTATCTCTCACAACTACAAAACTATACATTAATAAGATAAGAAATGTGGAGAATCAGAGAAAGTCCACAGCAAATCAGAGAAAAATCAGAGAAAATTCAGCGATTGCTCATACGCGCCTTATCGAGTCATGTCACAGGTGAGATTAAGCTTAATCCCAAGGGGAATTTGAGGCTCCCCAATGCTGATTCATCCAGTGAAGAGAAAACAGTCTTACCTGGGGAACGAATTTATTCAATCCCGTTCGATTATGTCTCGTTCGAATGTACATGTAGTTGAAATCGAACCGTATCCCATTGCTATAGTAGCATGTCAGGGTATTTGAATTGGTCTTTCATTCATCATTACAAATTATAGAATATCCCCTTTCTTTCTTTCACCCTCTCTCTCCTCTATTTTTCTTTATATCTCTATTTGTATTGACATTAAGGCGGAGACGGCGAATCCAACCTTTCCCCACTCGCAGGCATGAAAGAAATAAACTGAATTAAGAAAACCCTTTTAGTAACAGTGGGTACCTCAAATAGTAGGGAAACGCCCTGATACTTAGGAATTTTGTCCATTTGCGCGCGCTGAGGTGAAGACGAGGAACAAAATGATATTTTCTTCATGTTCTTTTAGCCCCTCTGCTCTCTCTCGTTTCTTTTTGTAGAAAGACCAGGGGGCGTTTCATGAAAGACTTGTCAGATATTTTATCCGACAAATTTGCTCTCAGCCAATCAGATGCAAGGATTTCAGTAGCTTATAACAGTTGTCGGATAAAATATCCGACAACTTCCTTTCATGAAACGCTCCCCAGAATACCGTCACTCTGTCGATCTCCATTTCTTTCTCTATTCTTCTCTATTTTTCTTTCAATCACTCTCCCCTTTCCGTTCCTCCTCATTCGCTCGCTTTCCCATCTCCTTTCTGTTTTAGAAAAATTTGCATCATAATCGAACCTACTGCATGAACGGGTAACGTTTTTTTTTTTTTTTTTAATGTTGGAGGACTCCAACAAGCTTTGTAAAAAGCTTTAAGATGATCACGTTAATTCCTTGTGAATGAACATAATCAGCTATCCTCGTTAAGTTATGTTGATAATATCAGTTCAAATCAAATCAAGATTAAATCTTTTAAAAACTGTCTACTCATCAACCTTGTTGCTAGGTCAGTCACTCCTTTGTCAGTGTAGATTTACAATTCTATTCCAAATTACGGAGAAAAGGAAGGGCCTGTTTCATTTTCACGCTCCTACGTGATCTTTACTTCAATCTGCTAATTTGATTTTCTCATCTCTTTCTATATGCATGCTGAGCTGAATCCACGTATCATGTGTATACGTCAATAATAGGTACATTTCCGATTACGTCCCCATCCCTTTGTTTAATTTGACATAGCATGTATTTCTTTCTAAAAACATCTCATTACAAAGTGTTCATGAATACGATGTTTGGCAAACAATGGAAATTGTGTAAATAGATAAGATAAGGTGACACCGGTAAAAGACAGCGGAAACTTGACTGTCGTATTTTTTGTCGTGCTCTAACATTCGCGCAGCGTTATCGCGAATAATTAGAAGAAAAAATGACCTTATCGTCAAGTATTCATTCTTCCATTTTCTTTTCAGCAAGTTCTGCTATAACGACACTAAAGATCTTGACAAAATCATTATTTTGGCACAAGCAAAAATGGGTAATATCATGGTTCCCGGCAACATCCTGCGTTACTACGATAATGCTAAGTATCAACGAACTAATTAGCGAACAGGCTTACTTTAATATGTGAAGGGTGTTTTTTTTTGCAAAGAAATTAAGTAAACAAAATGCAGTTCAGTGGCATTAGTGATAGCGTACAATAAAATGACAGATAGACAGAAAGATGCAAACTGAGTTGAATAAGTTGAAAGGATGGTGGACAGAAAATGATGCAGGAACAAATTAAAATAAAAATAATATTGATCAAAGTAACGAGCTAATGAATACAGAAAAGTACATTTGATAGGATCGAGTTAATTACCTGTGATAGCGAAAAGTACTCTTTTCTCTGTAATCCATGGCGTTCGTCGAGGTGTCACTGGCCCGATGATCTGATAACGGTTAACGGAGATCATTGCAAGCGTAAGGACCACAGCTAACCCGTAAACCGACGTCGTAAACCCATTAAACTGGCACCAGATATCGCCATAAATCCATTCTTCTTTCGCGAGGGTCGAGATGATGAAGGGCCCGTTGGCGACAACAGTAAAAAGACCGCAGGCGGCCAGGTTGATGACCATCTTGTTATGGACGGTACGGAGACGGACGTCGGTGACGATGATGAGGATGAGACAGATGTTGCCGAGGAGAGCGATGGCGAGGATGATGGACATGATGGTGACCTGGACGATGGCGGACGGTGTCAGGCTGCCCACCCGACCTTCTTCCATGGTGGTCGACGATATCATCGGCGGTGAAGAGGAGGAAGAGGAAAGAGACATCGCTTGGAGGGGAGGTTGAATCCAGTGGGTCGATGACCAGGTTGGGCTGTCGGTCATGATCCTGCGGGCATCTCTTGGGGTTTATTATGTTCGGAAGAAAAGTAATTGTGGAACGACAAATATTTCCCCATTCAAGCAAAGGTAATCAAACAGGTAATATCCCGACCGGATATACCATTTGCAGCGCTGGAGTCGTCAAATGCAAGTTTAACCACAATCTCTTCCTGAGTCACATCACTGTCAAGAAATGCTCCTTTACCAATTAACACAAGTGTATATACTTAAAAATTTCCATGCCTTGGGAGAGTCAAAAGACAGGTGCTGAAAAACGTGCCTTTACCGGCTTTACAGAGCACATGAAAACTAACGCATCCATTGGTTGATGTCCATCAACGTATGATTACCCGTCATTTGATGCTGCCGCGGAAAGGGCAAAGAGCCTGCATGCCAATGAAATGGTGAACGCGCGCAAATTTGCGACAGGGCAGTATTTTGCTGAGTGTGTGAGTAGGTGAATACATCCTTTACTAGACGATCATGACAGTACCGATTGACAGGGGGCTCTATTTCTGTGTCGTCTGCTCACCGTCAATGAGTCATTAACGGAACCATTTCACTTAACATGTCAACATGTGAACCACGACTACTTTAGTTTTGATTGTTAATATACTTTGTTTGAAAATGTATCAGAGTTATAGCTGAATAGCAAACGTAATGCTTATTTGATATAGTTACATTTACATATTCTTCACATCCATATTCGTATGTTTGTGGGGACTGGGCTGACTACTAGTAATGCCAAATTCCATTTCACAATGCATTTACTATTATAGGCGAACATAAATGAACAAATTGTTTTCAAAGACTAATGAGAAAAATCGTGACGAGATCGATGGCCAAATCTCTGCTAAAACTGATAACAAATTTGATTTTTAATGCAATCAAGAAAAACGAAATCGGCTTGCACTTATAAAGTACAAACTGTTATAAAATGTACTAGTCTGGGAGTCTGTCCCGAAATAGTCACCCCATTTTTACATATGAGATTTGACCCCTTAAAGTTACTTAGACCATCCATATCATTAAAAAAAAAAAAAGCTTGTCAACTCAAACGAAGCCGCCGGGTTTGGCCCCCAGAGCCCCCAAAAGGGCCCAAAAGTCGGGTCGATTTCAATTCATCTAACATATGCGCCAAACTTTGTCAGAAGGAAGGTGTATGACCATACATTACCAAAACACCAAAAGTGACAAAACTTTCCGTCGTGATCATATGGGTTGTCAGACCGCCCTAAAATTGGGGAAATTTTTTCCCCTTAAGGCCCATGGACCAAATTCTGTCAGAAGGAAGAGGTATGGGTGTACAATACAAACATAAAAACTTACAAATATTTCCATCGGGAAGGGGGTGTAACACGCCCCTGAAAAAAAAAAACACATGTAAAATGGGGTGACTATTTCGAGACAGGCTCCTGTCCTATACGGTATATTTCGGAATCAGTATGTACATGGAAACGCTCCTTTTGAAGTCAAGAGCAGACACCCCCCCCCCCCCCTCCAAAAAAAAAAAAAAAAAAAAAAGAAGAAGAAGAAGAAGAAGAAGAAGAAGAAGAAGAAGAAGAAGAAGAAGAAGAAGAAGAAGAAGAAGAAGAAGAAGAAGAAGAAGAAGAAGAAGAAGAAGAAGAAGAAAAAGAAGAAAAAAAAGAAGAAGAAGAAGAAGAAGAAGAAGAAAAAGAAGAAGAAGAAGAAGAAGAAGAAGAAGAAGAAGAAGAAGAAGAAGAAGATGTTATTTTCAGTAGTTTTATCTGGATGCAAAATGAGATACAACTATGGTAATGGAATTGTTGCTAATGAAAGTAAATGGGACAAGTGCAATATACTTTTAACATAAAAAATGTATGAATTCATAAGCCATCCATATCCGTATGTTATGTTTGGCCCTTGAGATAATCATTCCTGAAACCAACGTGTATTTCCAATTATAGCTTGTTTTATATTGCAGCACTGTCTGTCTTCAAAACCGAGTGCAAAGCATTTGCTCGAACTGATTTTTTTTCTCTACATGCAGTACATTAAAACAGTTATGTTGGTGGATCTATATGAGATTGTAATTTTTTCAATTAAGCTATATCAGTTGAATAGTTGCGCTTGTTCGATTATGCTTGAGTTTTATCAGATGAGATAATAATCTGAAGGCAAGATTCCGAATCAAAGCTATTCATAGAACGGTACTGTCTAATTAAAACTCTGATATTTTGTTTCCTTATTAGTAGTGGATATTGGTGGAACTAAAATACACATTTGTGGCATTGAAAATTGTCATTCAAATGTCAGTTCCATGAATTTAATTTTCAAATCCATTATTAGATAATGACCATTCTCCTTTGACTTCACATTCCCTCTAATTGTCTCTTTCTATTCTGCACTTATTGAATGTCTCCTCCCACTACCTCCCTCCCTCTCTCCCTCTCTCTCGCTCTTCTCCCTCCCTCTCACCCCCCCCTCTCTCTCTCTCTCTCTCTCTCTCTCTCTCGCTCTTCTCCCTCCCTCCCACCCCCCTCTCTCTCTCTCTCTCATTATTCCACCTGTCTCGTTGTTCTTTACCTATATCCCCTCACCTTTATTCTACTTTAAAGATAATTTCCATACATATCCTTTGACAGGGAGAATCTAGGTTTCTTTTTGGGGGAAATACTGCAAGACCCCGCAGGAGACGATACTTCACTCTAATTATACACATCCGGAGAAAAAAATGATACCTAATGACAGTTTGTGTCTGTATATAGTAGTCTATAGTCTAGCTTTGTTTTATTGTTTAACCTAAATATTAAGCGAAAAATTCAGCCGAACATTTTCTGACAAGTATAAGAAAAGAAACAAAATAAGTTTTCAGATATTTTTAAATTTATATCATTACCTAAATACCCACAAGTAAAAGAGTCCTTCAATTTTGCGCTTTGCTATAACAAAGCTTGAAAGAAATCAAGATTTGACAGTAAAACAGGTGTTAAAAATGAGGTTGTCACATTCCCCATTCCCCTCTTGCGACACCCCTTCTATCATCAACCCTTATAGCCCTTTCTCTATCCATTCTCTGTTATCCACACTTCTCTCCTCAGTTATCTCCTATCACCATGGATCGCTTTTTCTATTTCTATCTTTCTCTCCCCCTCTCTGTTCACTCTATGTTCACTCAGACGTTACTCAGATTGAACACACGTTACTACTATAATGTCGAGCTGAAAATGCATTTTGTCTATTTAAAAAAGGAACTAAGGGCATAACCATTCAGAATGTAATTTAAACAAGTTGAAAGTATTCATTGTTCGGGCTAAATTAGCAAATAGACGGCCGGTATTTACATAATCATTTGTTAACTTGAATTTAGCCCAATTTCAAAACAGACTCTCCTGATCATCATTATGACTGTTTCATAACTTCATAATGGGTTGTACATAGTTACTATAGTGAAGCGACGTAGAGTGATTGAAGTCAGGGGGGGGGGGGCTGGTTTTCATGAGTGTGATTAACGATTGTTTTGATCATTACGATTAGATGTAGTGTAGCCAATTTCTCGAAGATAATTAAGTTTCATCTTCTATGTATAGTGTTTCCCCGAGCCCCCTCCCCCTATTTTGTGTTCCTGTTTGCCATTTCATGGGGGGGGGGGGGGATGATTCCCTTGCGCGACGCCATTCCATCTACGCACGCATATATATCACCCTAAAGACACTGAACAAGTGTGGCGTTTTGTCCAAAGAGGAGAGAAAATCAGGAAAAAGGTCAGAGTGCGTCGTTGCACACTCAAGACAGAAAGCTGCTTGTGACGTGAGCACCGTGGAAACCGTCTTCGATAGATGAGGGCCGAGGATAGTAGATAGAGAATGGATAACGGACTGCGTCACCCAACACTCGCATTTCGCTGACGTCATACCCTCGATCTTACAATGTCATGGTTACGCTTCTGTTCGTTATTTTTGTAATAGCCTATCCATGTATTTTGTTTATTTGCACATACTTTGTTACTTGTTACTGTCATAATAATAAACAAATAGTATGATTTAATTTAGTATATGATTGAATACGGGTCAAATATTCGCAAAAATGGATCCACACAGAAAGTGAGAAAACGAACAAACGTATCCTTCACTGTAACATTCCTTTGACTTATCCCAATCTCTCTTTCTCTCATTTCCCTCTTTCTTTCCTCCCCTCCCACCAAATAACTTGTCGGATATTCAAACCCCCCATCTACATTACACCCTACACTGACGCATCCCATTGCAATGTAGCGTTCGGGAAATGAAATTGCGTGGGCAGGAGAGTACGAGAAAGAGAGCTCATCTTTCGTGTGGTCGAACGGAGCATCGATTTACTGCACTGACCGATACAGTGACTGACCTGGATATGAGCAGACGACGAGGTGTCGTTTGTAGGTCTCCCTCTGCTGCGAGCTAGAGATTGCCCTCGATTTTTTCCCGCCATCGATTTTCGCGATGTAAATATTCATGCGTAATTAACCTCCTTGCAGAGAGAGAACGGTTTTAAAATCGGAAAATATCAAAGGCGGCCGTCTGTGTGATGCAGGATTCTTCGTTTGTTGTTTTGCCATGTTTATCTCTCCGTTCTTGTAATCTTTTTTCTTTCGTTTTGTTTGTTTTTGCTCTCTCTCTCTCTCTCTCTCCCCCTCCCTCTTTCTTCATTCCTCTTTTCCCCTTTCTCCCTTTCTTTCTCTCTCTCTCTCTCTCTCTCTCTCTCTCTCTCTGTGGATGGACACTATATTCAGTGATCCCCTTTCACGCTCTTTGGTCTCTTCAGTCTCTCATTCTCCTGGTTAAACATTTTGGTGAAGTTTCCTCTAACAGTTAATTAAATTGTGGATTCAAACTCAATGCCAAAGGAATCTGTATCTAAATATTATTTTCAAACTGCATACATACATGTATATATTGACTGAAACTACTTAAAGAAAGGTAGTTCAATGTGGATTGAACTACTTTTCTGGATTTAGCGTATTTCATTGTTTTCACTTTAACAATTTGTCAGGAAAAGAAACACTACCAATATTTCAGAATGATGATGTATCTTTATTGTATACAATTATTTGTGACAATACAGTTAGGGTTTCACCAGTTGAAGTTTTGCCTTTTACATCCATATCCTTACATGCACAAAAATGTACTGACAATTAACCTTCTTCATTGTCCCCCCCCCCCCTCCACTTCCATTCTTGAACATTCAGTTCAATCATTATTAGATACTTTTCTCAAAGAGCAGTGTATTCTTTGTCTATTGCTGAAAAAGAAATACAGCAGAGGCTGATTCTTTGTAAATTTCAGGGCACAAAAAAACCATAAACTCTTCTGGCTTATAACCTGTACAGTCATAGACCTTGCCAGAAATATATCCTTCTCAGTACATTCCAAGACCTTAAAATTCTTTGTTTATATAATGTAGGAATCATGTTAGGAATATGTAAGAAGCCATTTTTTATTTCCTGAAAAAAAAATTAAAAAATCATTGTTTAAAAAAAATTAGAATTCCATGTAAATGCTAAACTCATAGCAAAACAGTGTACTGTACTCATAACAAATTTGGATTGTTCCATTGTGAATACCAGGTAATCATTTGTTTTTCCCCAACAATTTTCAACTTTCTTAAAATTACATTTTGTCCTTTGGGTAAAATTATTGTTGTGAAAATGAAACATTGAAACCTGATAATGACGACTTCCGTGCAATGTGTCCTGTACGACATATGCCTTTTTCCACATATTTCATCCAAAAATGAAAAATCTTTTGATATGACGACTAATGGTATTTTCTGGTATCACCACCTATATACATGGTCATATCAAAAAAATTTTCGTTCATGGATGAAATACATGGATAAATGGCATATGATGTATATGAAACTCTGCAAGGAATCACCCTAATGAGGTTCACAAACACAAAAATTTACACGAAATTAAGTTATGAAATGTAATGTAAACAACATTACGTTTGAGGACAGAATTTGATAGATGGAGCAAATAGCTGAATGGTGACGACAAACAATAAAATCAGTTTGATAAGAGTATCTGGTCAAAAATCATCTATACTTTCGGTTCTAAATTCTGTAACTTCTGGCTTTCACTGGTTACCAAGGTGTAGTAACCAAAAATGTTGGATAAGTCCAATTCAAACTTACCCTACTCCAAAGGTTTAGAATATTACGCACATGGTTCAGCATTAAAGTCAATAAAGTTAATAATAGGACATTTTTGTACTATAAAATATTGGCTGTCTGCAATGAGTCTACTACTGCCAGGGGTGCATTCAGGATTCTGTGTTTAAAAAAAAGAGGGGGGGGGACACAATTCTGAAGAAAAAAAAGACAAGCAAGCACACAAGCAAAAACAAAATGTTAAAACGTTTTAGGTGCCTTTTGCATCTCAAAATTTGCAGGGGGTGTTGGAGGGGGCACAACAACACAATTAGGGGGAACATATTTTTCATATGTGTCCTTATAGTATGCAAAATTGGGTTTTAAGTGGAAGGGGGGGGGGGCACTACGCACAGGTCAGTTGTCTCCTCTAAATTCATCAGTGTTGCTATGTATTATTAACTGTAGCAACAGCCTTACTGCATGCAGCAGATTATTCAATGAAAATTACCACCATGGTAATCAACTGAATTCCCACACCAGTACACGTGTCCTTAGTCCAGACACTTTTATTAGTCTCTCTTGACCAAAATAAAAACAACAATATGAGTACCTTCCTGTATAGCACACATGTACAAAAAATGTACATTCAACCCACTCACATAACCAATTCATCCATCTATATATGGGCTGTGTGCCTGTGTCAATCTCGGCTGGGCTAAAGAGGCAGAGGTAACTTCGCCAGAATAAGCAGAAATATTCCACTGGCAAATGTTTTTTAGTTTTTACAATGCAAGATTACCCAGTATCTTACTGCAATATAATGCCATGATCGATTGAAATTTTCAGGATTTTTGTTGTTGTTGTTGTACCGAGGTAGACAGCGATCTTGCTTCTTTGAAACTCTGATACAAGCTTGAACACACTTCTGCCTAATGTAGGAGGTTAATCAGTATACCAGTCTGGACAGGTATTCAATTGAACACTTGGAATACATGTCAGTAAGAAAATTATGTGGCATTTTAGAAATCTCATTCACATCACATTTACATTGTAGTATTGCACTGTAGCAAGCCAACTTCAAGCTAAAATACTTACCAGTACTAATAGCTACTGTGATGTCATACAGTCAATCTAAAATTTTGCACACTAAATACATCGCATGATTGTAGTAAATGCACGCTTGTATAATTTCTAGTGCACACTATATAACGACCTGCATATCATGGGAACATCTGTAATCTAGGCATCCTGATAATTGGCTTAAGTTTGCAAGCTAGCATGATAAAATAAAAAAGGGTAAAATACTTGCTAAGAAATTCACGTGAATACCTAGCTATCTTGTTTAAGCCCAAAATTCAGTGAAATTATTAAATTTCTCATTTACTTTTTGAACTGAATACCAGCCCTGAAATAAAGTGACTACAAACAGGTACATTTCAAATATCTATGATTAATGAAATGAGATAAGCTTCTCACAGTTTGTGTGACAGTAGTGTCTGTGCTTTTTATCAGTACTACAAAGATAATTTCACAAAGATATATCAATATTTATCACATTCATGTATTTAACATCACTATTTTCCCTTACAAATACCATCTAGCCTCTCAGTGATAAGCTCTTTGCAGCCACTGAAGTTCATTTGATTTCCATGGATGCAGACCTTTTTATCATGGCTGCATATCTTATGATCAAAGATAATCATGCTGTTGCCATGGACACAGGTACTGTTTACACAGAAGCACATCTTGCTACCATGGGTGTACACCCTATTGCTATGGAACCATATCTCATAGCCATGGATGCATTCACTGGTGTCAGGGAAGCCCCCATAAGAGTTTGGTAGATCAATGAGCAGAGGCTACCATTTCCTCCAGTCTTGCACTAGGTCTTTGCTAAACCAAGCCGGCCTCTTTTTCTTGATTTCCACCGGGTGTCTGTCCATTCTCTC
The DNA here is from genome assembly GCA_025618425.1 of Heliocidaris tuberculata. NCBI lineage: Eukaryota > Metazoa > Echinodermata > Echinoidea > Camarodonta > Echinometridae > Heliocidaris > Heliocidaris tuberculata. Next base: position 60,116,544 of record CM046832.1, on the reverse strand, counting down.
TGCCTCACTCAGAGTCTCTCCTTCATACAAGACCACATTCTCCTTGTCTGGGAGCACGCCCTCTTTGTCTAGTTCTCCAAACATTTCCTCTTGAATCTGCTTTGTCTCCTCTCTTATCCTCACTAGACAATGCCTACAGATACAAAAAATATGAAAAATGGATAATGAGGTGTTTGTTAAAACTGAAACAACTCAAAGAGAAGGTTGCGTCTAGGTAATGGTGAGAAATTTTTTTTTACTGAGCTTACTCCTTCTTTATATTCCTATGTGAAAGAATGCCACAGTAACAAAATGCAATTTCATTGTTCAGGAAAATGCACTCATATTTCAAATATAACCTCTAACAATTTCAAACATTTGAACAAACTATGATGCCATATATTGTACGTGTGTATCGTCCCATAGATGTGTGCAGTGCTTTTCACTGTATGATTTTTCAACAAGATTGGGTCATTTTGCTATCATTTTGATTATTTCAAAACCTCACAATAAACGATGATCCTTATGTACTACAAAATCAACTAAGGTATTTCGAACTTCTAGACAGTGCCATTCACAATACAATTACACAACCAGTACTCTACTGTATCTTTGGAAAAAAAAAGAAGGAATATCCATCAGAAATATGAAATATATTAATGCCAGGGTCTATGAATACTAAGTAAATACTTGGATTTAACCCCTATGGTGTCAACTTCCATGGCTCCAAACATGTATACAAAATAAAATATTTCATGGGCCTTTTTTCATTTTTCACATAATTAAATACATACACTGTCCCATGATATCTGATTTCATAGATAATGAACCCATTCTTAATATCTCAAGAAGAAAGATAAGCTTTTTTCTTCTGAAAAGATTATGTACATTTTTCAAACAGTCTATGGCAGTGTAAGGCTTAAACCCACTGTAAATGATAGCCGGATGAAAAAAAAAAAAATCTCAATTGGTAAAGAATGAAATACTGAGCTGTTCCTTACCCACAAAGGTACCCAAATTGTCTGAGGTTGCCACACGTCTCACAAGGTACAAGTGACTCATTGTATGAAACCCGCTTATCCGTCGCTCTCCTCCTACCTCTGTTGCGTTGAATGCTACGTCTATGTTTGGGAACAGCCCATAGGAAGCCATCAAACAGCTCTCGTAATGTGGTGCCATTTCCGGGATCTTTTCTGTCATTCTGGAGCTCTGTACCCCTCAAGGCTGGAATCGCAAGGGCTGGCTCTGGAGAATGAAAATAAGCAAAAGAGTCAAAGGGTTAATAAGTACTCATATATGAATCATGTATGAAATACTTCAGTTGCACTTGCAAAAGTATTTTTACATATTGACATATTCCATGGGCATGGCCTGGCTTGATTTGATAGAGGTTGATTTGATATGAATGTTCCAGAAGAACAGCATCCCCAACAACCACAGGTGGAGCCCGAAGTCGCATCCACTTCGAAAATGCACACCCCGCAGTCCGCCAGCAAACCCCGGTTCCAAGCGCTCCCGCAACATAATGAATCCACAGAAGGCGACATCACTGAAGAAGAAGAAGAAGAAAGAAACGTGCTGAACCGGTACCCTGTGCCACCCTCAACGCTTTGTACCCATCGACAAGAAGGGTAAGATGATTACCAAGAAGACTTCTGAGCGTCCTTGGTATGGAAAAGCGGACTTCGTTTACGAGTTATCTTCTGACAGTGACTTTCAGTGAGTTCACAATGATTTATGCATTTTAACCATTTTGATAATACGCCTGTTATTATTTCAAATACATGTAGGTTAATTTCAATGTGTCTTTATTTTTTTCAATCTTTCATGACAGAAGGTACTTCAATAATGTTTTATACATGCTATTTGTTTGTCCAATCCAGTGGAAATATGACCTTCAATCTGTATTAACGGAATAAATCTGTCTTCATCCCCACAAAAGTGAGTTATCTGTATGTTATTCACACTTCTTTATTTTCAAAATTAATTTTCATACTGTGCATTTATACTAGTCATCAAAAAGACAGGGGTTCATGAAAAGTAACAATTTTTGCTCAAGTAATCTACAGTTGTAGGGCCAGTGTATATGTTTGTAACTATTTTCAAACACGACAGGTTTTATACGCAGTGTTGAACGACTAGAGTCATTTTACACCCTTCTCTCTTTTCCTCTCTCCCTTGCTTTCTGGCATGTCGTTCGCTCGTCTGTTATTAACGTGTAATGTACTAATACTTGAAATACTCTAGGGAAGCTGTTTTATTTATAGACTGCATGTCAATGTTGAGCTTTATTTCGTCAGGATGTTACTGACTGAATGTAAAAGTATATCTCTTTTGGAATTATACAAACTTTCAACATATAGCTTTCTGATTATGTGGTTTTTAGAAACTATGCATTGAGTGTAATAATATTGTTTAATTTCTGAAATATTCTACATTATTTTCACTTCTACTTCATCGAAGAAAGGGCTCTTATTCATGGAATGACTCGTGAAAAATCTATGCGCATAAAGATTGAACGCTAGCTGTTTTATTATATGAATCATCATGATAATTTGTATCTGGTCATGTACATTTCCATTGACTAAGTCTTGTCATGACTTGTTGAGCTTTATTTCATCAGGATATGAAGAATGAATGAATGAATGGAGGAGATAATCCTTTTAACGCATCTAGATATGTCATTAAAAGAGATAATCAGTAATGTGTTTATTTTGCAAGGTATACATTGAGCATGTTAAGAATGACTGTTTGGTATTCGATACTGTACAGGTGTGTATAATCTTCAACTATATACAGAAATGATTCTAGGGTGGTGTTTCCTACAAGACTGATGTAATAATGTATATGCTTCAAGGTCGAACGTAACTTGATCATCAGAAAAAAATAATTACAAATAATTCTAATGATTCCAATCTGCTAATGTATATTTCTATCATGCAATTCTAATGGTTTGTGATGCATGGAGTTTGAATAAAGATGGCTGTATGATTCTGGTAATTTATTCAAAGTTCGAAATTCTTTTATTTTCCTTTTTCTAGTAATGAGTATTTTTTTTAAATCACAAGATGGATTGTTCTTGATTATACGCCGATGATTGTTGATGCACACTCTCAGAAAAGTTTTTTGGTTGGTTAAAATATGACCCTGCTAACGGTTGGTTAAAAAGAATTCCCATTATGTTTTATATACATTTTTTTTTTAACCAACAATTGGTAGGTTTATATTTTAACCAACCTAACGAATTTTAACAAACATTTCTGAGAGTGCATGATTGATAGTTGTGATTTATGTTGCATGATATATTTGTGATGACTGCTGCTGAATGGTTGTTAGTTTTGACGATTGTTGCTGAATCATTGGTTATAGCTTGTAGAGTCCCTTTATAGAAGAGTTGCGATGACCCATGGTTTGAACGCCATTTTGTTTCCACTATTATGCAACATTTTATTCAATTTCGATAGAGAGAATTCGAACTCCATTCAAAAAAAAAAAAAAAAAAAAAAAAAAAAAGGATGTCCATGTTGTAACTTCGTCTATAAAGGGACTCTAATAGCGCCCCCTAATGGCTAATTACAAACTCGTATATATGAATTGTGACGAAGCTTGTCTTTGTATGCCAAGAGATCGATGAGGCTGCCTAGTAATACTAGTATAGCGCCCACTAGTGAGAACAATAAGTCAATACTCAATTTTTATCTATTATTCCACTTTGGTGATGAGAGCGTTTGCAAGCTTAATAACCTTACTAGTGAATATTACCCAAATAGGCTCATACCTTTACTTACTAGTCGTGAATTAAGGCACCACTTTGGTGCAGAAATTCTCGTAATAATTAACCTGTATATTCCATCTACCCCTCATTTCCCTCCTCTTCAAGACCACTCTGCCACTTTCAGACACTAGACAGTTACCAAAACTTGAAAAAGAAACAACAAAAAACAAAAACACAAACAACAAAAAAAACTAAACTAAACTAAACTATATAAAAAGAACACAAACTTAGAAAAAGAAAATTGTTGTCTCAAGTAATAATTGAACTGTCTATATATTATACTCGTGGTAGAGGAAACCAGCGTGTACAAACCTATGGAGCATTCTCCATATGCTTGTATATGCTGGTTTCCTCATCCACGATGATATTTTAGAGAGTTGGCTCGTATATGTAGTAATAAGGTTTTTGCAACTGTCTACGCCTAGGGGCTATATATACTCGTGCATGGTAGAGGAAACCAGCATGCACAGGCCTATGCAATGAAGCATTTTATTATGCTGGGGCCTGTTTCTCGAAACCAACGACAAGACAGTCATAACTTTATCCGCCAACTACGGAGATGTCCATGATCTTCCTTAACTGTTTCACGAAGAGCTAACTAGCTAGACATCTCGTGATATCGATACTATCGGCGAGAATAGGAGCCGACACGTAGCCTTGGTTGCAATTACACTATATTTTTAAAAGCTAAATTTAACTCAACTGCAAATATTTGAATGAATTAGGGAATAAAAGAAAATAGAAAATGTAGAAGGGTATAATAGATGCCAAATAATTTTTAAATTATGTAAATTACATGATGGATTCGCTTGTAAAATGAAAAATATGAGTGATTTATTTCATGATCGGTGAGCCAGTTTTACGTTGGATAGGTACCCCCCCCGGATGTCGTGATTTGATAGTTTATAAAAATAAACCCATATATTTTCATTGTAATAATAATATGCTTTGAATGTTTTACATAATGTTTTTGGGCTTGAGTATGATATGGAAATTACAAAAATATTCATATTATAAGTTTAAACAGGTATATTTCAAAGTATTCATTTAAAAAATCGTTGATATAATCTATGTTTACACTGATATGGGTCTGAAAACCAGAGAATATGCCGTTGACTATGGCTGGCCTACCGTGTCATATTACAGTTCCCTCGTCGGATTTTAGTTCACCAAAGAAATCTTTATAGAAATCATTTACGAAGATCGCCCAATTATTTGTTTTCACACAAAAAGCACTCTTGTAATTATTATATAAGACGTAACATGTGATTTTCAAATTTATTATGGTAGCACGTCATTTTTCAAGCTAATTGATCAGATATGAAGGACCCATATCGTAAAATAGCTTTCCAATCAGAAGTCAAGAGACTTACTAAATTCATTTTGACATAAAACATACCTAGCAACAGTTATGAATTTATATTTTTTCTAGATTATAATACTTCCCAAGTTCCCATTGCTTATCAGTAAGGCTTGTTTTTTTTTTCTTGCCCAATGTTTATTTGTCAATAGTTTTTTTTTTTCCAGTTTCCAATGATGGGATTAATTTGACAAGTTTTGGTTTAACTTTTTTTTTCAAATCCCACATTTTGATACAGGCCTATCTCCTGTCAGTCTATTATTGTTATCGTTTTTATTATGGTTTTCTTTTTCATTTGAAAAAAAGTTCCTTTCATATTGAAATGACCTCAATTAGAATGTTGTTTGTTTGTGTTTTTTTATCCATTAGAATGTGGAAAGAGTGTTGATTCACTAGAGTTAAGTGGAGACAAGCCTTGAACAAAAACACTATGTATTTTATATAATTTTCATAATATAAACATGGATAAATTCCAGATAAAGTGAATGCGTAGAAAGAGTTGCATAGAAGTATGTAGTGTCACTTTTTGCCTACCATAATCAACCCAATAAATAACATGTGATGGCGCTGTACGTCGACTAAAAAAGATATGACAGGGTTGGAGGCGTCATAAGTCCTTAGTCAGGAAGTTGTCATGCATCTTGGTAAAGACGGCTTCGTGAAACACGTAGCGGACAACTAGAGAACTAGCGCTCACTTAGTTAAGAACTTAGACATATGACGGTTTCGAGAAACAGGGGCCTGTAATAATAAAAACGATAACAATAATAGACTGACAGGAGATAGGCCTGTATCAAAATGTGGGATTTGAAAAAAAAAGTTAAACCAAAACTTGTCAAATCAATCCCATCATTGGAAACTGGAAAAAAAAAAAAAAAAGAAAACTATTGACAAATAAACATTGGGCAAGAAAAAAAAAAACAAGCCTTACTGATAAGCAATGGAAACTTGGGAAGTATTATAATCTAGAAAAAATATAAATTCATAACTGTTGCTAGGTATGTTTTATGTCAAAATGAATTTAGTAAGTCTCTTGACTTCTGATTGGAAAGCTATTTTACGATATGGGTCCTTCATATCTGATCAATTAGCATGAAAAATGACGTGCTACCATAATAAATTTGAAAATCACATGTTATAGGTCTTATATAATAATTACAAGAGTGCTTTTTGTGTGAAAACAAATAATTGGGCGATCTTCGTAAATGATTTCTATAAAGATTTCTTTGGTGAACTAAAATCCGACGAGGGAACTGTAATATGACACGGTAGGCAAGCCATAGTCAACGGCATATTCTCTGGTTTTCAGACCCATATCAGTGTAAACATAGATAATATCAACGATTTTTTAAATGAATACTTTGAAATATACCTGTTTAAACTTATAATATGAATATTTTTGTAATTTCCATATCATACTCAAGCCCCAAAACATTATGTAAAACATTCAAAGCATATTATTATTACATTGAAAATATATGGGTTTATTTTTATATACTATCAAATCACGACATCCGGGGGGTACCTATCCAACGTAAAACTGGCTCACCGATCATGAAATCAATCACTCATATTTTTCATTTTACAAGCGAATCCATCATGTAATTTACATAATTTAAAAATTATTTGGCATCTATTATACCCTTCTAGATTTTCTATTTTCTTTTATTCCCTAATTCATTCAAATATTTGTAGTTGAGTTAAATTTAGCTTTTAAAAATATAGTGTAATTGCAACCAAGGCTACGTGTTGGCTCCTATTCTAGCCGATAGTATCGATATCACGAGATGTCTAGCTAGTTAGCTCTTCGTGAAACAGTTTAGGAAGATCATGGACATCTCCGTAGTTGGCGGATAAAGTTATGACTGTCTTGTCGTTGGTTTCGAGAAACAGGCCCCAGGCCCCTGGTTTCCTATACCACGAGTATAGGCCTATAGACAGTTCCAACCCCCTTAAACACTAGCCTATAGCATTAGCAAGCCAAATAATATTACGAGAGATAATGGGTTAAGTTGATTGTCGTCTGAGAAAGTGTCCCCCGCAATAAAACTTGTATCAATACAAAATTGCATTGGGGAAAGAGGAACCCAAAACAAATCCACTGTGTGGATTTCGCATCGGGAACAAAGCACTTAGCATCGAATCTTTTGACAATCGTTGAAGCGAGTTCTTTAGAAATTGAGAAGAAAGAAGGTACAACTACTACCATGACTACGAGTTCGTTAGGGTGTCTGGAAGCCTCAAGCACGATATGGCCTATCTTAATTTATATGATTTATTAATTATTTTCTCATATTTTCTATGCAATAATCCACAACTCGTAAGGAGCTGGAGGAGAGCACCGCACCGCTGCGCCGCGCCGCTAGAGCTTCCCCTTTGACTCACAGTCACACTCCGGTCTCTCACTCCAACTCAGCAAGATCAAGAAGCCTTTAGTTTAGGCCTACTTCGAAATTTTAAACGAAGTATGGATATTTTTATAGAAAGACTAGATAGAAACCCTAACAGTAAGTGAAAATTATATATTTACCTAACATCAATTCATTATTTCTTAGAAGTTCTGCTACACCAGTATTGCATCTATTCAGAAATTTCTGAATAGAAATGCTCACATTTCTCAACATGCTTGTCGCCATATTTATGTTACCGGTACGGTACGGTACGGTACGCCCTCTGCGTTTCATCAAATATATTCTTCTTTGTGGAGCGTGCCGACGAATAAGTCGAATAAATATTCTTCAAAATGACAGAGCAATACAGTTTTTCACTTACTACATTTAGGTAATGATACTTGTATTTATAATGATGTTTATAATTAGAATTTTTGTGGTGTTGAGACTGATTTAAGAGATGAGAATGACATTGATGGTTGCGTCTATGGCAGAATGCAAGTCACCCCTTTCACTTCAGACCCACAAACTAAGAGTTGTGTCCCTTGACTTGTTTTGGCTTGATCATATCATTCGTAGAATATTTGTTAACAATAACATTTATATTTTTTCACAGGACACTTTTACCTCTGTACATGTATGAGTTAATTTGGCCCAATCGTGGAATAAGCCCCCTCGTTCAGTGTGTATGCACATTGAAGCACTCGCGGGACCATCACTAAGTTATACATGTACACACTCATAGGCCCTTGCCTACATGTATGTGGGACTGTGTCCAACATTCACTGTTGCAGCAGTCAAAAAAAGACAACAAAATTGCTCTAAGCAAGACATAATTTTCTTAAATTTGCAAGATCACCTGATTCAGGGACTCTTCAACTCTTACTGTGCCACAAATTTGGGGATTCAGAATTGAAAGTGAAATTTTAAATAATTATTTTCCTCTCCTGTATGAATGATCTAGCCTGGAAAAGGGCCTGCTGATACACACAATAGCTATTGAAGCCTATTCACCCATAAAAGAGCTAGTCAGAGTACAAGGTTATCTTCAGATAAGCTTGTACATGTATAAGTGACATGTACAAGTTTATCTGAAGATAACCTTGTATAGTCAAGCATTTTGTATTTCCGAACAGGATGGTATTACCGAACGTGTACGTTAGGCGCATTAAAATGGCTTAACCTTTCATACGCGTGGGACTACATGCATGTTCTCCACACTCCACACTATTTCAGAGAACAAAGGGCAGCAGATCACAAAATGAGGCAAAAAAACAACAAAAAAACACGTAAATAATATCTTATTTTTACATGAAACCATGAAAACGATTAAATAATTGATTGAAAAATCCTTTATTCTGTTTTGAATGAAACTTTAACCTAAAACTGCCCATTTCAAAGACTTCACGACCGATCCGTTGCTGTCTAACGTTTAGAGAGAGAGAGAGAGAGTGATAGCTGCAAACTTGTATGCAGTGGCCGTTATTTATATATTGGCAACCCTCGATATAAAGCATGTTCCTGTAGACGTGCGATCGGAAATACAATACCATTTTCAAGGGACCAAAACGCCGCGTCTTTGGGGAGGGGGTCGCTCGGAAGGGAATATCGTATTAAATCTACGTTGTCTTTTTAAAATTCCATCTACTTCTTTTTTTTTTTTGGACTTTTAGCATTCATTATGTAAGTTTGACAGATATTCGTTTGATATTTTATTTGCTATCCTTGGTTTTCTGAAAAGTGTTCGGAAACTGGATCCACTACCATACTCAGACTAGCTCTTTTATGGGTGAATAGGCTTCAATAGCTATTGTGTGTATCAGCAGGCCCTTTCCAGGCTAGATCATTCATACAGGAGAGGAAAATAATTATTTAAAATTTCACTTTCAATTCTGAATCCCCTAATTTGTGGCACAGTAAGAGTGGAAGAGTCCATGAATCAGGTAATCTAGCAAATTTAAGAAAATTAAATCTTGCTTAGAGCAATTTTGTTGTCTGTTTTTGACTGCTGCAACAGTGAATGTTGGACACAGTCCCACATAGGCAAGGGTCCATGAGTGATCACTATGGGGCTGTGTCAATTTTGGCCTGTCACACTCATAGGCCCTTGCCTATGTGGGACCGTTTCCAACATTCACTGTTGCAGCAGTCACAAACAGACGACAAAATTGCTCTAAGCAAGATTTAATTTTCTTAAATTTGCTAGATTACCTGAAGTTTGGGGATTCAGAATTAAAAATGAAATTTTAAATAATTATTTCCTCTCATGTATGAATTGTCGACACTGGAAAAAGGCTTGCTGATACACACAAAAGCTATTGAAGCCTATTCACCTGTAAAAGCTAGTCTGGAGTACAAGGTTATCTTCAGATAAGCTTGTACATGTATAAGTGGGCCTGTCACGACCTCTAAGTTGAAGAGGTAAAAACACCAATATAATCGGCAAAATTTTGAGAAAATACTTCCCTCTACATTTTAGAATGATAGAATATCTATTTTCATGCCAGATCCTTCGATAGGATCTTTATAATCTTGATCAAGTGAAATTTTCGGGCTGTTTTTGGTCGGTGATCTTGCTATGTGCGTATGTGCAAGATATCACACACTTGCTTTGGGAGGCGATTTCTCATGGTATGAAGGTTCAGAGTGCAAGGTTATCTCCAATAACCTCGCATAAGTGTGAGTGACATTGAAGGGGAATGTCATGAATGTGCGTGGAGTGAACAAAGGGGGGGGGGGGGACCTGTTTCAAGATATCGCCGTTTTTTATTTGATATAACGGTTATAATATTGTGGTTGAGGAAACCACTCATTTGCAAGGCACATGCTTGCTTTCAGAGTCTATGCAAGGGAAAAGAGGACACCAGTGTGTGTGACACAATGAAGCGCTTCTGCATTCTGTGCAACCACGATAATGCAGATTTGATGGCAATTATTGCGCGTTATCTCCAATAACCTCACATAAGTGTGAGTGGCGCATTATGAGCAATTGCTAAACTTAGACAGTTAGACTAGATTAATATGAAAATTATGAATTATACAAATATCCCATTTACATGAAAACAATGTGTTACTTGTGGCATCTTAGATGTCATAATTGAGAAAACTCAAGGTTGCTTACTTGCTTACTAGATTTGTAAATTAGAGGATAGTACATGTAGACCCTAGATACAGTAATTGACAAATCGGAAGAAGACCCAAATTTTGTTCACGTTTGCGAAAAGAATAAAATTAAGGTACTTCAAGATCCAATTTTTAATGTTTATTCATTAAAAATATATGTTATATAATTTGTATCAATGCTTTGCTTAAAAGTATAGGGAAAATATACATGATAAATAATTGTGCACTTCGGTCTGTAAATAAAGACTATTTGATGCTCTTTCTATGGTAGACGAATGTGGGGAAAAATTATATTAATCTAAATTCACTTGTTAGGTGGTCAAAACGCCATAGGAACATACTGAACATTTGATCTGTACAATATTTTAAATATTAACATTGATCAAAACTGTTCACTAAAGGGAAATAATTGTAGGTCAGGAAGTAAATTTTCTATAAATTTACAGTTTTTAATTTTTTCGCTGCCGATAGAGTAATTAAAAGCTGACTTGTGATTGTGTTCTAAAAAGATATGACAGATTTGGAGTAGCGACAAGTCACTGGTCACAGAAGTTGTTACTGGTCTAGGCAAAGACAGCTTTGACTTTGTGAAACACTTAGTTGTTGAGCGACACGTTGAGCGACAGCTTCGAGATGTTGCTGATCTTGTACTTGATGGTTTCATGAAATGATCCCCAGGGGAGCGTTTCATCAAGCGTTTTGTCAGTGATTTTTACCGACAACTGTTATAAGCTACTGAAATCCTCGCATCTGATTGGCTGAGAGCAAATTTGTCAGTAAAATTCACTGACAAAATGCTTGATGAAACGCTCCCCTGGTCTCTAGATCTATTGAGCTCGTAACATTTCTTTCTTTTTTTCTTATCACGTAGCAATCGTGTTTTGAATTCTTCCCCATCATCGTTTTGGCTCTGTCAAGCCATTTCTTTCTAACATTTCTTTTACCATTTTGATTACTCAGTCCCTCCGGTAAACTTGTTCAGATCGAATATGCTCTAAATGCTGTAGCTGCTGGCGCTCCATCAGTGGGCATCAAAGCATCAAATGGTGTTGTCATAGCAACAGAGAAGAAGCACAAGTCTGTCCTTTATGAAGAACAGAGCGTACACAAAGTGGAAGTGATCACTAAGAATCTTGGTATGGTGTACAGCGGCATGGGCCCTGACTACAGGTAGGCTCCTGATGTGGTTTGAGTTGTGTCTTTAAACATACACGAATTGTACATTTCGAATAAACCTTTGAAGTGATATTGCATTGAACTGTTTTTTAAAACTTTATTGAATTTGTAGTTGTCTATAGCCTGGAAATAAGTCATAAGTGTCCAGCCTTGATGTGAAAATACCAAATGTTGTTTTATGTAGATGTGCATCGTTAAAAGATCATGCTACACTGCAGTGGGGGATTTAGGGGGGCACACCCGGCCTGTGTGCCCCCCTCCCCTTTTTGAAACGAAAAAACTTTTTTTGTTGTTGTTACTTGTCAGAGAATTATGGAGGGGAACTGGACCCCCCATAACCCCCCCCCCCCCCCCCCCCCCAACTGAGCGACTTTTCAAGAGCTGGCGAGACGAAAAAAATACAGGTCTCCCTCCAAGCAGTTTCCCCCCAAAATGAAAAACCTGCATTTGTGTGCAGCCCCCCCCCCCCCCCCTTTTACAAAATCCTGGATCCGCCCCTGCTACACTGTATGTAAATTTGTCAAAGTTGCTAGCTTATATTTTCTCGGTGGGAACAGAAATGATTGAATAGTATTTTTTGTTGTTTTTTTTGTTGATGAAACAGGCTGATGGTGAGGCAAGCAAGGAAACTAGCACAGAGTTACTTCTTGCAGTATCAAGAACAGATCCCCACATCTCAGTTGGTCCAGAGGGTAGCATCCGTCATGCAGGAATATACACAGAAGGGGTAAGGATATTCATGTGGATAGTGCCAGTGGCATTTCTGCTTTGACATAAACCTATTAAAGGGTATGCCACAGTGTAAGGGATATACCCGTTCACAAATGTATTCAATTTTATGACCGCTTCAAAATCTACCCCAGTACCCTCGTGACAAATTCTTGCATTTACCTGTGATGAGTTTGTGTATTGCAAAAAGCTGGATTACAAGTTGCATTTTTGGGTCTTGGTTATGACATGGAAGCCTGTCGCAGGCTTTCTAGTCAACACTAGTAAACAGATAGCAGCATGTGTGTAATTTGAATTTGGTTGTGAACTGTTATATTATAGAAAAGGTCATTGAATTCTATGTTTGTTTTTTGTTAAAATGATAAGGTTTGTTCTGCAATTTCTGTTTATTTAGGAAAGTATAGAGTTTTGAGTCTCAATGGCTGTTGGGAAGTCTTTTTAAAAGGATTTTGACATATTGAGCCACACCATGAAATCTGCAATATATTTCTTTGGTTGGATTAAAAATGCCTGCCCATATCACAAAGTGGCATGCCCCTGCCATGTCCTCTTCACTCTCCTCTCCCTGCTTTGTTACACAGTGGTGTTCGTCCTTTTGGTGTCTCTCTTCTTGTTGCTGGGTGGGACGAGGATGAGGCCAGACCGTACCTGTTCCAGTGTGATCCCTCAGGGGCATACTTCCCCTGGAAGGCTACCGCCATGGGCAAGAACCATGTCAGTGGAAAGACATTCCTGGAGAAACGCTACAATGAGGATATGGAGCTGGAAGATGCAGTCCACACGGCCATTCTTACACTAAAGGTAATGATTGATTCATAGATTGATTATTTGTCCTGACTGCCCATAAGCAAGTACATGTATGCACTTGTATATAAGCAATCACTGAACCTACAGCTTTAAGTCTTATTGGAGGGACTTGGTAATTGAGAAATAATGCCTTACGGTTACCAAAGGGTACTAATGCATCACCTTAGCTTTAAATCCAAGGTCTCCTGGTTACAAGTTCACTGCTCTACCTCTGATTCATCGCAACTCCAATCACAGTAAACATGAGTGTTAAGAGAACAGTTGGCTCAGTCGGTAAAGCATCTGCCTGCAAACCAAAGATTCGGGCAGATTACCAAAGCTTGCATTGTGTGTTAACGTGCCCCTCCCTTGTTTCATAGACGCAGGCTATGTTAAATTGGAAAACACTCTGTCCCTTGGATAGGATGTTAAATGGAGGCCCCGTTTAGAGAGAAGTCAACACCTTTGCATTTTAAGAACCCACTGGACTATTCGAATAAGAGTAGGGGGAAATCCTGGTGTAGTAGTGCACCTGCAAATCCCATTCAGTTATATCAGGGGGGCGTTTCATGAAAGGACTTGTCAGATATTTTATCCGACAAATTTGCTCTCAGCCAATCAGATGCAAGGATTTCAGTAGCTTGTAACAGTTGTCGGATAAAATATCCGACAACTTCCTTTCATGAAACGCTCCCCCGGAGGAGAAACCCTAGGGTTACGGTGATTCAATTCACTTTTCCCCTCCCAGGCACATGTGATGCCAATAATCAATACTTCAATAATAATAATTCTTCATGGAGGTTTTGATTTCAAGTTGAAAATTATCACCTATCTGGGGCATGAATAGCAATATATCTGGCTCAAGAAGTTTTGCTATAAATTTTGATAGAAAAAATAAATACCTATTTATTTCTGCCTGAAACACAAACTTTATGATCCCAACGAAAGATATTTAATGCTAACATAACAGACAGAACAAACAAACCTCAAAATCTCTTATTATGAGAAATTGCAGGCCTTCTTATTTTGAATTACTAGATTTATTAGTCAACTATCAGCAAGAAACAACCTGCCACCCACTCTTTCTTGTATTGTCATTATTCAGTAATCCTCTCATTGTAATCGGTATTATCCCACAATACTTAATCCAGTACTGAATGAAATGCATCAGTTGGTCGTAGTTATTTATCATCTATTCCGTCAAAGCAATCTTGAGTTCTGTTAATGATCAAAATCAATTCTAACAGTATCAACAAAACTTGCAGTAGATGTTCAAAATTATAAATAGATGTTTGTCCAATTATTTTTGAATAAATCGTACGATAGCCGAGTTATGAGCAAAGAAAGATAAGGACATCAAGCTTATATTCCCTACCCACATGGATAATATATGGTCTTACATGTATGTGCACATGTGACAGGGAGTTTGGCATTTAAGTGGTTGTAAAGTCCCAAAAGTCTTCTCTCATGCACATAACCTACATGTATCTACTGCAGGATGAATAATTCAGAATTACTCTAAGCGTGTTTGCATTCAAAATGCAATTTCATTATCAGTCCATCTCAAAGATAAGCTTTAAAGATAAAGTTGAGTTCTGGTCAGGTGATTACATTAATTATAGAAGAAACTTCTGGAAGTAATTGGGAAAGGTTGATTATGTACTACATAAGAATTTTGGTATACTGTGAGGTCTTGGAATCATCAAAATGATAAGATATTGACTCAGTCTGGTTGAATGTCACATGCACTACACACAGAAGTGTGTATGGGAGTACACACACATGTGGTATGAAGTTTGGTCCAAACCTCTCAGCTACATGTATCTCTCGTCGTATTTTGAATAAGAGGGCATTGGAAGAGCATTCATTTTAAGGGAACATTTCTTCTAAGATATTCTTTGAAACTGATATAAAAATAATCAGAAAACCCACAAATTATTTTTCACCTTTATCAGAACAAAACCCTTTCTTTAATGCCTGCCACTTCCTACCCCTCTCTCTCTCTTATCCACAGGAAAGCTTTGAAGGTCAGATGAACGAGGACAACATTGAGATTGGAATATGCAATGAGACTGGATTCAGGAGGCTCGCTCCAGCAGAAGTTAAGGATTACCTCGCATCAATAGCATAACCCTCCATCATTATAATCATGTCTTGCTACCTGTTCTGTTGCTGATTCTATGGGGATCTAAATGAGGGAGATTTTCTGACATGCCTCTTGTTTGACATAAGCCTTTCATCCATTTATTTCATCGAAAAATGAGAAATCTCTTTATATGACCATTGACTAATGTTTGTTTGTTTTCTGTGGTATCACTACCATTAGTCACTGGCCATATCGAGAGAGTTTTTTTTTTTAATTCTTGGATGAAATAGTTTGATAGAAAACTTTCCCAAATTCACCCATGAGCAGGATCTTCTTACGTGTATTTGGATGATCATCGTACATGTCTGTAAAAAACAAATTTACAGAAAAGTACTTGGTATTTTGCAATTTAATCATAAATTGGTATTCAGGTATAAAATGCTCTCTTCCAGAATCAATCTATTGTAACCATGTGCAAAATGTGGAAGATTTCCTTCCCAAATAAAATCATTAAAGGAAAATCTAACATAAATGGCAAGTTGTTCTGAAAGAAAGAGGTAAAATCAGAGAAGCAGATTGGTGAAAGTTTGAACAAAATCGGAAAATCAATAAGAAAGTTATGAATTTTGGAAAGTTGTAATCACTATACTTATGGGAATTTCAAATTGACCAAATCGGTAATGTCACTGTGATGTAGTTGTGGACAACTCCCCATTTGCTCAAACACACAAGATGACTGAAATGCCAGTTTTTCAGTAGGATCTTTTTCTTTTATGAGGACCTATAACAATATGCTATCTACAACATATTTTGAGTACTGCCCCGAGAAAAAAAGACGCTTAGGAGAAAGTGAGAAACGGGACAGTTTTCACAATCAACTGACCAAAATTGCAGATTTGAGATTTGCATAGATCTATTTATCTCATTTTTCAAACATCCATAAATTTCATATTACTTGTCCAATTTCTTTCCCATTTTCACAATCCTGTTTTTCTTACTTTTCTGTTTTCACACAAATCATCTTATTAGTTATTACCAAGGTTGGATTGCACTTTAAATGGATCTGTGAATGGGATTAACACAATAGCTAATAAGCAGGTAGCAAGATATGGCAGTTTGTACATTGTATTTGCATAAAATGTAAAAAGATACTCTCTTGTGAAGTAATGTCAGAATTTGTTTTCTACTATAAGACAGTGTTCCATTTATAATTATTTGCAAGTATAATGTTTGTTTCAAATGAGTGAGAAAGTACAATATATTTTTCGGGGCACTTCTTTAGAGAAAATGTTGAGAACAATTCAGAAATCATTGTGCTTTGTATTTGTTATTGCTGTTGCAAGATGTTGGTGAGAAGATTTGGGAATTGACAAATTCCTCTCATGAGACAAATTGACAGCATTTTCAGGAGTGAACTAAAATGTACCTTCTTGAAGCCGTATAGATGAAAGCAGTTCATAAACTTAGGCCAGTTTTTTAAACCATCCCCTAAAATCTTAGAGCGCTTTTGTATCTGAAAAAGCCGAGTCATCAAGCATCTATGTTGAAATTACTGAAGTTTGTTTGGTCAGATTACCACGAATGGTTGAAACAATGAGATGTGCTCAGCCAACGTGATATTTTATACCCAGTGTTTCAGTACACTCATTTCAGTCCCTCAGTGGACCTCCTAATATCATTCTAAAGATATATCAACAACAGGCAAAATTTTCCAGGATAGTATTTGTTTTCTCTGACCTTGTTTTTCCACTAGGATGTGCTGTTTTGTTTTTTCTCAATAAAAAAAAGATGTTTGTTGATGTTGCTGTAATTGGAAATTCCTGCCCCTGGTGTAACGTCATTGATACATCCTCATTATTGGAGTGGTAAATACATTAACCACAAGTAAATTCTTCTGATAGGATACACAGTTGCATGTAATGCTAAAAAATTACATGGGGATGACTGTTCCCCCACTAACCCCCTTGGATCATTGCCCCTCGAAATATGCATGCATTTGAATGCTTTGTATTTGTAAGTCTGAATGTAGTAGAGTGTTTGATGTGGTAAACTTTACAAAACAGATGTTACTTTCAAAATGTTTCAATCACTTTCTCAACAAAACTGTTGACACCCAAGTATGTCCAGGAAGTTGTATAGATTCATATTATGTTAGCTAATGCACCTCTAAAACTGTGGGTTGCATGGTGTTGAATTTAATTTAATTACTCTAAAAGCCCTGGAAATGTTTCAGCTTCAAGGTTTGAAGAAACTTTAGAAATTCAACCATATCCTGTAAGTTCATTGTAGATTTGTATTATGTCATGCTCCTCTAAGACAGAGGGTGTAAATGTCATGGATGGCAAAAAATAACAGTGAAACTTTGTTTCAATATTGATTGTGTATCCGAGCCAATATTTTTTGCTTGAACGTCATACTGCTTTATCTTGATCGAGGGGCAAATTGCATTAAACATGTAAAATTGAGCGTGCAGTTGAGCTTGATCCTCCGAACAGATTCTGCTCTTAAGATTTAGATACAGGGGAAGGCACAAGCCACCCGCACCCTCTCATCAATTTGCGGGAAAAGAAAAAAGAGAGTGAAAGGGAGGATGAGAGAGAGAGAGAGAGAGAGAGAGAGAGAGAGAGAGAGAGAGATAGAGAGACAGACAGACAGACAGAGGAGAGAGAGAGAGAGAGAGAGAGAAACAGAGGGGAGAGAGAGAGGGGGGGGGGGGGGGGGGGGGAGAGATATATAAGACAGAAAGAGGAAGGGAGAGGGAGAATGCTACGTGAAAAGTAGACCGATGGGATCTGTCTCTTCCTCGGAGAACTTCTCTTTTTCATTACTGACGTTTGTTGGTCCAACAAACGTCAGTAATGGAAAAGAGAAGTTCTCCGAGGAAGAGACAGATCCCATCGGTCTACGTGAAAAGATGATACGACCCCTTCCTTACTCAAGGGTTTGTTTTCGAAAAAATCCCCTAAGATTCTACTCGCGTATAAATATGACAATGTAAGACAAGTGCCGAACCATTAAGCTCCTCTCCCCCCCCCCCCCCATTTTTCATCAGATTTTTTTCTTCTTCTTCGAAGAATGCTTATTTTCCTTCTCCATGCGTTTCCAAAGTGATTCAGAAACTATTGCCCTGCCCGTAGCCCCGACAATTAACAGTTCGATATTGCTTGTGAATTTCCTAAAATATCTGTTCATATATTATAGGACCTAATACCACCGCACGAGAAAACAATTCGTTATTAAGTGGAGATTTATAAGGGTTTCAGAACACGTGAAATGAGCATGTATCAAAAGCGTCAAGGAAAATATCAGAATCTGTCTTTATTTTAATCTCCCAACTTAAAGGGGAATGAAACCCTGGGGGAAAATCCATTTTAATAAAAAGAGAGTATAGAAAGAAGCAATTCAAAAAAAGTTCTATCAAAATCGGTTAAGAAATGACAAAGTTATGAAAGTTTGAAAAGTCTCAATTTACTTTCTATGGCGGTCCTCAAATTGGCAATGTTGCTTCAAAGTGACAGGTAGAGTAGGACAACTCTCCATGTGTTTTCTACACAAAATTTCATATTTTCTCCATTATCTCTAAAGATGATGCCTTTTTGTGAACTCAACATATGTTGTGTCAAATACATTTCTCCATGATATATCTTGAGCTAAGAAGGAGACAAGCTGCACTTTGAGAGATAATGGGGAAAATATGATATTTTGTGTACAAAACATATGGAGAGTTGTCCTACTAAACCTGTCATTTTGAAGCAACATTGCCATTTTGAGGATCGCCATAGAAAGTAAATTGAGACTTTTCAAACTTTCATAACTTTCTCATTTCGTAACCGATTTTGATGGAACTTTTAAAAATTGCTTCTCTCTATCCCCTCTTTTCATTAAAAATGATCTTTCCCCAGGGTTTCATTCTCCTTTAATTATCGGCCTCTTGATTGTTGGACGATCGATTGATGCATGGCCTCTAATTCACGTGCTTTGAATCAAGATCTCCCGAAATAGTTTTTATCTGAAATAATGTCAACTTATTTATGTTTTATTGCATTTAATAATTTTTCATTCGTATTGGTTCATGCAAAAAGTAATATATATTTTGATTTGTCTTGATCTATACAGTGTAAGTCAATACAAAGGAAACCCAGATTCAACTCTAAATATCGTTGCAACAATACATAGGGATTTAATCAGAGATACCTCACATCGTAGCCTATCACATTTCCTTTAATTTGACACCTTGATTAATAAAAAGCGACCATGGACAGCTGAACAGTAACATTTTTCCTAATTCATGTCAGATTTTCCACGGCCAAGTTTTGAGTGCAATCGATGGTCAACCCAAGGTTGGTTGAATGGTCTCTATTCCAGTTGAATGCACTCACAAAATAATGAAAATAACTCCTGAACACCGTTCGACCCAAACTTGGGCAAAGATGACTTTTGACATGCTTTATAAAAATGACCAGTGCTCAATCATCCATGATCGCATTTTGGTGAGCAGCCTATAACATTAAAGTAGATATCATCAACTATCATACCATTATAATACATTTCAGCGATTTTAATAGTTTTTAAGATATTGAGGCTTTAATCTGGGCTTTCCTTTTATTGACTCACACTGTATGTAAAAGTGAAAGATAAATATAATAACTGGTACCAAATTGAGGAGGCAAAGCTATGTGTATCTCCTCTTTTATATCTCGCCTTGTTAAAAACATACGTTTGTAACTTTGTAATTTTCTTCGGGATGTATTCCCGACAAGTCACTTTGCTTACATGATATACTTCACCTGCATTTATGAAATGATAATTTATCCACTGGTATCGGCCTATATACTTTTGATGTTTTTAGGATACGAGTCAAATAAATTAGAACTAAGACGCAAAATACATTTATCGAATCGAAAATTGATTTGGCGCTTAACTTAGGGATAATATACAACCCAAATAAAATATGAAATGAATGAATTATACAACGCAAAATGTTTTTTTATGGATTGGAAACTGATTTGGCATGTAACTAATGGATAATATACAATCCTAATAAAACATCAAATGGATGAAGTATACAACGCAAATTTTTTATATCGAATAGAAAATTGGTTCGGCGCATAAATTACAAAGAATCTACTGACCAAATGAAACAACAAATAAATTAGAACTAAGACGCAAATTACATATATTGAATCGAAGATTGATTTGGCGCTTAACTTAGGAATAATATACAACCCAAATAAAATATGAAATGGATGAAATTTACAACGTGAAATGTTTATATCGAATAGAAAATTGGTTCGGCGCATAAATTACAAAGAATCTACAGACCAAGTGAAACAACAAATAAATTAGAACTATAAGTAATATATTTATCGAATCGAAAATTGATTTGGTGCTTTATTTAGGGATACAACTCAAATAAAACAAAATGAATGAAGTATACGACGAAAAATGTTTTTATCGAAATGAAAATTATAAGTTGGCGCGTAATTTATGAAGAATCTACAACCCAAATAAAAGATGAAATGGATGAAGTATACAACGCACAATTTTTTTATATCGAATATAAAATTGGTTCGGCGCATAAATTACAAAGAATCTACAGACCAAATGAAACAACAAATAAATTAGAAATAAGACGCAA
Organism: Heliocidaris tuberculata; assembly: GCA_025618425.1. NCBI lineage: Eukaryota > Metazoa > Echinodermata > Echinoidea > Camarodonta > Echinometridae > Heliocidaris > Heliocidaris tuberculata. The sequence goes on along the minus strand of CM046832.1, from coordinate 60,095,502 downwards.
AATACATACATCGAATCGAAAATTGATTTAGCGCTTAATTAAGGGATAATATACAACTCAAATAAAATATGAAATGAATGAAGTATACAACGCAAAATGTTTTTATCGAATAGAAAATTGGTTCGGCGCATAAATTACAAAGAATTTACAGACCAAGCGAAACAACAAATAAATTAGAACAAAAATTGATTTGGCGCTTAACTTAGGGATAATATACAACCCAAATAAAATATATAATAAATGAAGTATACAAAGCAAAATGTGTTTATCGAAATGAAAAATATAAGTTGGTGCGTAATTTATAGAGAATCTACAAACCGAATAAAACAACAAAATGAATTAAGTATTCAACACAAAACGTTTATGTCGAATATAACATTGGTTTGGCGCATAAATTACAAAGAATTTACAGACCAAATGTAACAACAAACAAATTAGAATTATGACGCAAGATACATTTATCGAATCAAAAATTGATTAGGCGCTTAACTTAGGAATAATATACAACCCAAATAAAATATGAAATAAATGAAGTATACAACGCAATTTAAATTTTTTTTTTTTTTTTTTATCGAATTGGAAATTGAACTGGAAATTGATTTGGCGCGTAACTTACGAATAATATACAACCCAAATAAAACATCAAATGGATGAAGTATACAACGCAAACTGTTTTTATCGAACTGAAAATTCAGTTGCCGCGTAATTTATGGGAATACAACCCAAACAAAACAACAGATGAATCAAGTATTCAACGCAAAACGTTTAAATCCAATAGAAAATTGGTTTGGCGCATAAATTACAAAGAATCTACAGACCACATGAAACAACAAATAAATTAGAACTAAGTCGCAAAATTCATTTATCGAATCGAAAATTGAAAGTGAAGACTTCTTTTGTTTTGTAGCATTCTTTATTGCTTTCATTCGGTACAAATAAAAATCATACAACTTCATTTTTAGTTGATGTACATAACACAGTTATCAAAATGTATAGAAAACTATACAGTCTTCAGAAATACATGATATAATTAAATACATAGTACATACAGATTAATCATACTGAATGAATATTGTAGATCATAGCCTCGCCCCCCCCCCCCCCCCCCCACCAACAAACACCAAACACACAAACAAGCAAAACAGACAAACAAAAAAAAAGAAAGAAGAAAAGAGAAGAGGGCAGTCTATAGCGGCAGAGAGCGGTCAACCATACACAATCGCAAAACAGGCGGACCCCCCCCCCCCTCCACACCCAGTGTTACATTCAAATGTTCCCATTTTTTATAATGACGTGTCAATGTATTTCGTTCAGTAGCAATCCTTCTTTCTTCTTGTTTACTTCTAAGTAATTTTCCTCTTATTTCTTCGATACTTGGAGGTTTCCTTTTCTCTCTATACTAAAAAATAACAAATATTTAATTAATAAAACAACGTGATTAATTATTTGACTATCTTCGGTTATTTCATCTAATCCAATAAGAACTTCCTTCCAACTCATTTCTTTAAGAATCGGAAGATCCAGAATGTTACTACAATCTTCCCATAATTTTCTTACCAAATCACATTCAAGGAATATGTGCATATATGTTTCCTCATCTTTTTCACAAAATGAACATTTATCACTTGATATGAATTGAAACCTGTACAGATGATGATTAACATAAATAATATTATAGAGCAGTTTAAACTGGAATTCTCTTAGTTTATTAACTAATGTGCTTATTCTGGGGCGAAGAAATACCTTTTCAATATCTTTAACCGACATATTGTATGAGGATTGTAACTTATGAAAATATCCAGGAATGTCGGCCATTTTTTGTATGCAAGCCCTGTATAATTGTTTTGAACAAACTGATTCAATTGGAAAGTTTTCTTTGAAAACATAAACTCTATCTTTAAACCATCAAATGAAGTGTGCTTGTTTGTGGAATCTATTTTCCATTCCTCATGTGTATCTCTATAAATTTCTTTAATCATTGATATTTCCTCTTCATCTAATCCCATACATCTGAAATAAGTGTTTGACTTCAATTTTCCTTCTTCATCTATAATATGGTACAATTTGTATATGTTTTTTAAGAAAAGATTTTCATTAAAATATGTTTTTCCTTTCTTATGAATATACCTATTGTTGAAAAAAATTTCATTTCTATTAGTTGTATCTTTTTTAATAAACCCGTTCATATCGAACCAAATTTTTAACAATTCCTGGTAGTATTTTGGTAATTGTATGTTGATCATGTCAGGAAAATAATTACAATAAAAAATTAGATTTCCTCCTAATGATCTCATTAGAAATTTGAAATACTTTTTCCATTTCACTTTCTGGTCTCCAGTTACAAGTCTTTTGATCCACATCATCTTTTGTACCTTCACAAAAAGCCTAAAGTTAAGCATTTTCAATCCTCCTTGCTTGTAATCAAGATACAGAGTGCTCCTTTTTATCTTGTCCTTACCTCGCCATAGAAAATTAAAACAAATTTCATCAATTTCTTTGAAAACCCATTCAGGCACCGGAGTCAAAGAGCTCACATAAATCAGTTTTGAATATGCAATGTTTTCAACAAGTGAATTTTTCCAATCAAAGTGAGATCCCTTTGTTTCCACCAATTTAACAATTTCTTTATTTTGCTCAAAATTTCTTTATAATTCATCTCCTCAGCAACATCAGGATCTAATGAAAAATAAATACCCAGTATTTTTACAATGTTTACCTCCTTTCCAAAAGGATAAAAAGTGGCAGAGCCAACAGAGGACTCCGAGGGCAAAATAAATGTTTTATTTCCATTAATCTTGAGTCCAGATATTTTTCTAAAACTTTCCAGAATTGCCTCCAATCTATAAATTGAATTTAAATCTCGTACAAAAATTGTCATATCATCTGCATAAAGGATCTGCTTTATTTCTGATTCCCCAAAGCAAATACCCTTTACCAAGTTATCTTTTCTAATGCAATGAGTTAAACATTCGATACATAAAATGAATAAGTAAGGAGACAGCGGATCTCCTTGTCTTACACCCCGTTCTACTTTGAAATAACCGGTTGATTTCCCCCCGTTGAAAACACAACTTTGAGCATTGGTATATAAGATTTCAACCCATTCACAAAACATTGGTCCAAACCCAAAAGAATTCAGCACTTTTTGAAGAAAAATATGAGAAATTGAGTCGAAGGCTTTTTCAAAGTCTACTGCCAATAGGTATCCTGGTTTATTAAAACATGAAGTATGGAAAATCATATCATTGATTAATCTGATTGCTTCACCGATGTTTCTATCTTTTAAATAACCTACTTGGTCTACTGACACAATTTCATTCAAAACTGTCTTTATTCTTTTAGAGAGTATCTTAGTAAGAATCTTATAATCTACGTTAAGTAAGGAGATAGGTCTATAATTACTAATAAATTTAGGGTCTTTACCATCCTTATGTATAAGTGTAATAATTAATAATCTGATTTTTACCCCTTCATTAATGTAAACATAAAGATTTTTCAATTCACTTCGTTTTCTTTCCAAATTGTTAATCAAAGTATCACTGATATTTGTTGGTAATTGTATAAATTCCTCTTCTAATTTTGAAATTTCTTGTTCCAAACCAGCAATTTTGTCCTTTCGTTCCTTTTCCTTTTTCTTGGAGTATTTTCTTGTAAAACTACGTATTTCCATTTTCATATAATCCCATAATATTCTACTATCTGTTATCTCTTTAGATAACCTAGGTTTCAAACTAACTATTTCTTCTTTCATGCTCTTAACATAATCCTCATCATTGCACAAACTATTGTTAAATTTCCAATAACCTACCTTTATTGTATAGAGTTAGTGGAGGAGTTAAATTTAATATTCAATTCTATTGCTGAGTGATCAGGTGATATTGAAGGTATTATTTTGCAGTTTAACACATTCTCTTCCAAACTTTCGGAAATAACCCAATAGTCCAATCTACTTTGCATAGACGGATTTTCTTGGTGATACGTAAAATGTTTCTTCGTAGCATATTTCAATCGCCATATGTCTACTGCATTATAATCAATCAAAAAGTTTTCAAATTTATAACTAAGTTTAGACTGCTTTTTGTTAATATTATGTCCAATATAGTCTAGATGTACATTTCTAACCATATTAAAATCCCCCCAAATAATAAAAGGTTTATTTTTGAATTCATCTTTTTGTAAGATATCTATAATAGCGTGCAGAAACTCTAATTGGTCTAACTCTTTGCTCCCAACTGGAAAGTAAACATTCCCGAGTATTACCTCCTGATTTTGTAGAAAACCAACTGTAAAAATATATCTACCTCCTGCATCAATAACTGTATGGCTTAATTTGATATTTACTCTACTGTCAAATAATATCATAACCCCTTTACCATGGTTCATACCATGGCTATATATACAATTCCCCTCCCACATCGAGTTCCAATTATTAACTATATCTTGTGTACTGAAATAATCCAATTAATTCGATGGGGAAAGGAAGAAACAAACAAAAACTTTTCATTTGCTTTCACATACGTGGTAGACATCATTTACATCATCGAACTTGAATAGTCTTAGACTTAACCCTCATACATGTATTGTCGTTCAGGCATGCCAAACAAATTAAACTGCACCGCTACAAACACTGACAAAATATGCGCTATTTGATTCATTGTTCTTTCTCCATGTGAGCGAAAGAATCCCTCCTTCATCCGCAAATAACAATCTGCCCACCAACTCTCACAAACTATAAGGATATCCAATTAAACCAATCAATTCACATACCTTCCTATAATTTCATCTGATTCTTATTGTTTATCCTTATTTACATACATATCCGCACCAATGAGTTTTAAACGTATTAAATATGCATGAAATCTTAAAGATTTCTTTGAAACATGCCAAGCATCCTGTGTACCTATATGAAAAAGGAGTATTTTGCTGATTTGACATTCCAATTATATCTGTTTCTTTAAGTTAATACTCGAGACTGCATATATAACAGAGCACAGTCTCAACCGGGGTGACCTCCTTGGTCAGAATCTTTTTCCTTTGTCACTTGTGCAGATGGACATGATCTTTATACATCTCAGCGAATATTTCATCCCCTTCACAACATGTACACTAGTAATAAACGTATTCCTCAGATTCTTGGTTAAAAAAAAAAAAAAAAAAAAGTGCACCTTTTGAAATTCAATATCACTCTATAACATTTTAAAGATTTCTTTGGAGCATGCCAAGCATCCTGTGTACTTATATAAAAGAAGTATTTTGCTGATTTCACATTACAATTATATCTTTCCTTTAAGTTAATACTCGAGACTGCATATATAACAAAAGCATTGAACCTTAACTGACAGTCTCAACCAGGGGTGACCCTCCTTGGTCACAAACCTTCATGACTCTTTTTTCTTTGTCACTTGTACAGATGGACATGATCTACATCTCAAACAATTGACTCAACGTATGCAAAGTATATTTATATATATATTTTCTTTACCTCTGGTACCCTTTAAAATAGAATTCTGCCCTGTGCATTGAATCGTACATAGATTCAAAGGGTCATTTCAATACTAACCAACATCACTATTTGCATAAAATGCGGGCGTTGGTTGTACTAATCAAAAGTTGTTATCTCACGTAAAAGATGTGAGTGTTGGCACCCTCATTATGTGATTATCATGCAAATAGAAGCTTGGATACTTTTTTTTTCTCCTTCAATAAACATCAAAACACTAGATAATGATGTCATGTATATTACTCAGAATGTCTTTGCATTTGACGTGTTAAAATAGAATTCTACCAGGCCTGTGCATTGGATAGTACATATCTACACAAAGATCATTTCATTACCAAACCACATCACTATTTGCATATGTGGGTGTTGGTTCTACTAATCTAATTCGCTATCTTACATAAAAGATGTGTATTGGCATCCCCATTCAATGATTATCATGCAAATTTAACGAGATTAAAATACATTTCTGCCCTGTGCAATAAATAGCACATATCTACAACAACCAAAAAAAAAAAAAAAGGTAATTTCAATGCTTACCAACATCACTATTTGCATAAAATTTGGGCGTTGGTTGTACTAATCAAAATTCGTTATCTCACGTAAAAGATGTGAGTGTTGGCATCCTCATTATGTGATTATCATGCAAATAGAAGCTTGGAACCTTTTTTTTTTCTCCTTCAATAAACATCAAAACACTAGATAGGGATGTCATGCATATTACCCAGAATTTCTTTGCATTTGACGTATTAAAATTGAATTTTGCTCTGTACATTGAATCGTACATATCTACATGACGAAATTTGTGTGTTAGAGGATTGACGCATTGACTTTCAGATTGGGGGCCCTAGCCTCCTGGAGATGGTTATCTTTAAGCTAATCCTTCACAGGGGCGGATCTAGCTTTTTTCCAAGGGAGGGGTTTGAGGGGCTGAGCTGGGTATTGCGAGGGAGCGTAGAGACCGAGCCCGAGCGAGCGAAGCGAGCGAGGGGGGAGGGTGTGGGAGGGGGGATCCCCCCTCCCACAGTAGGGAGATTTTTCATTTTTAGGGTTGCTAGCTTGCGATTTTAAGCATACTTGCATGCTCTATTTTTTCTCTTTTTTGCCCAAATAAATGTTTACTTGGAAGCGAGCGAAGCGAGCGAGGGGGGAGGGTGTGGGAGGGGGGTATCCCCCCTCCCACAGTAGGGAGATTTTTCATTTTTAGGGTTGCTAGCTTGCGATTTTAAGCATACTTGCATGCTCTATTTTTTCTCTTTTTTGCCCAAATAAATGTTTACTTGGAAGCGAGCGAGGGGGGAGGGTGTGGGAGGGGGGTATCCCCCCTCCCACAGTAGGGAGATTTTTTATTTTTAGGGTTGCTAGCTTGCGATTTTAAGCATACTTGCATGCTCTATTTTTTCTCTTTTTTGCCCAAATAAATGTTTACTTGGCAGCCCAAGGGGGGGGGGGGTTTAAACCCCCTAAACCCCCCCCGTAGATCCGCCACTGCTTCAGTCAACACAAGGCCTTGGACCAGTAATTTTAGCTCTCGACTCTCTGAAGCTCGAGCGCTATCATATGTATATCTGTCATCGTGCAGTTGGGTTAGTCTGCATACTCAGACACTTACCGTTGAAGGCCGGAACCATCATTTTCGTAACTCCACGATTTACAATTTTATTTGGCAATTAGTCAGAGTTGACTATTTTCACCACAAAATTTGCTTTTATTCATTATAAAATTACATATTCCTGAGTGAATATTTTTTCCACAAATGTATTCTTTTATTTATATATTTTCTGCCACCATCCCCCTAGCCTCAGTGGTTTCAAAAGTTGTCAACATGTGCAAGTTATAAAAGAAAGTGATTTGAGTATCGTGTATAAATCTCTTTGAAAATGCTTGAAAATGAATCAAACATTTTAATTACAATTATCATCGTTAAAGCTCATAGACAGTCTCGGTAGCAAAAATCACACTGGCAAGAAACTTATCTAACATATTCGCATACTATTCTCCTTTTATCATAAGACACATGTACGAGATTATCTAACATTCCATTCACGATTTCGAACAAATTGAAGCTGTGTAAATACCTGCAAGAAACGCTTGGTAACGGCTTTTCACTGCCTCACGCTAAGACCATATCCACCCGAAGGTTCCCCACACAATAAACCCAGCGCTTCGCACTATGTGTAGCGTATTCTATAACACACAGCAATCCTCATGTGAATGATGTGTGTGGCCGTTGTTTGACTGAATTTACATCCCCTCTTTTTTGGGCCAGGGATTTTTATTACTTTAGACCTCTCATTCGATAAATATTTCACTAGAGGAGGAAAAAACTTCACAGCATCTTAGTTATGTTAGTACCCTGTTATTTATTAAATAAAATCAAAGAAATCTCACGAAAAGTTTTTGAGGGCTTCCCAAACCCGGGGGGGGGGGGGGGGGGGGGGGGACACTCAACTATATTGCTGTACACAAGCGCGACCACAGGTTTTCCAAACCACCCCTACACAAGTTTTATCCGTTGGTCAAATTTACACCCTATTCAAGGATTTTGGCGTGCTTTCTTGAAAATTGTACCCCCTAAACAAGTATAACCCGTAAAACTTACCCCTAAACAAGGTCTGCCTCAATCAAACCTCTAAAAAGTCAAGGTTTAACCACCTTAAATATTTAACCCTTAACAAGGTCTACCTCAATTTGAATTAAACCTCTCAAACGTACAGGTCTGTCAATAGCAACTATTAAAGTTTTCAAAAGAGACTCGTGGAATTCTAGATCGCACAAAATCCCCCGGCGAAATCCAGATAACTAAGGGGGGAAAGATACCCTAAACGCGTATTGAAAAACTCCACAAATATACCCCTTTTTCCCAATTTTTAGCGTTTTTGACATCCTAAACGCGTCACGCGCGTCTCGCGCCTTAGTCGGCAAAAACTACCCTTTTCACGCGGTTTTTTGGTCGCGGTTGTGTACAGCAATATAGTTGAGTGCCCCCCCTCCCCCGGGTTCCCAAAACTATCTATCACCTTTAATGGGGTGAAATAGAAATGTGCCTAAAGCCCGGCGCACACTGTACGATCCGACTGCGATCCGACTGATTTTTGATCGGATCGTGTAGTGTAAAAAAACCCATGGATTTCACGGCTCGGTAAAACCATGGTTTTACAATGGATCCATGGTTCGGTAAAACCATGGTAATACCATGATATTACCATGGTAATAGGGTGGTAAATTGGAACAGACTTACCATGGTTTTACCATGGTTTTGAATGTGAAATATTTTTGTGTATTTTAATATGATATCTCCAGCATTACCTGCCCGATTTCCATGCTTTAAACGCCATTTTGGTATACGAATCCTCGTTCGCAAACGTGGAGTTAAAAAAAAGGATATAGTTTTGGAATGCAGAGATTTTTTTTCTCATAATCTTTTCAGTCAAGCCCTGGTGGCGAGTCTTATCAGCGCTAAAGCACGCCCAAGGACGTTCATGGCTTAAGGCACTTTGACATCCTCATTCTATAATTATCATGCAAATAACGTTTGGAAACAATTCTTTCTTCCCTCTTATTTTTTCTTTTTTATTAATTTTCTTTTTTTATTTTTTTTTTCTTCCTCTTTAATTTTTTTTCTCCTTTCTCTCTTTTCTTTTTCAATAAACACCACAGCACTAAACAGGAATGAAATGCCAATTACACATTGCATTTGACGTGATTAAAGTAAAATTCTGCCCTGTGCATTGAATAGCACATATCTAAAATAAAAAGGATACACACTAATCAAAAAGTGTTGGCATCCTCATTCTGTTATTATCATGCAAACAGAGGCAAACAGAGAGAAAAGGAGAAAAAAAATTAAGATAGGGGAAATTAGAACTTTTTTTTTTTTTTTTTTTTTTTTTTGCGGCGTTGTCATTCAAAGTATCTGGTGCAGATATTTTGAATGATAGCGCCGACTTGAGTGAAGACGTTCCTGAATCGATATATCGTTAGGTGAGCTATCGTGATCGATCGACTAGTCTTTGCTCAAGTCTTATTTATATTATTTTTTTTTGTATTTTATTTTCAAAAATCAATATCTCCTGTATCCTGTCACCGTTGAATGTCGTGTTAAGTTTTCTGGGGTTGATTTTGTGTAAGCTAACTATACACAAATTATTTTTTCAGGCCTCAGGTACCCTTTAAAAAACTTGAAATACTCCAAAAATGAGTAATCAGATTAATAACTCGATCAGGGCCCCGTTGCATAAAACTTACCATTAATGGTAACTCTGCTATCAATGGTAACTACCATGGTAACATCACTCAACAGGCAATCAAAATCAAGGTTTCCATGGGAGTTACCATTGATGGCAAAATTACCGTTAATAGTAAGTTTTATGCAACGGGGCCCAGATTGCAGTGGTCACAGAGACCCACTATTCTCTAAACTTAAAACTTTGCCATTGAAACATCTTGTATTGTATGGCACTTTAATTTTCATGTTTAAATACAATTCTGGCCTATAACCTCCCATATTTATAATAAGATGTTCACTTTGAACTCTAGTCTCTAATGTACATTCTTATAACACTCGCCAAAGTTGTCTATTTCACAAACCCAAGGTGCCCAGTACCACATTCTTTTCATTTTAATGCCATCCCAAATTGGATTGTGTTCGATCATAAACATATTATGCTTCCGGGGGGGGGGGGGGGGGGGGGGAGGGGGTATCCTAACCATTTTGTTTTACAATTTTATGTATGTACTTATATAAATCATAATAAAACAAGAGCCAAAAACAAATAAGATAAGCAAATCAATAGAGAATTGTACTATTACAAGAACTAGTTAAAGGGTCTTAACAGAGAGTACATACACATAATTCACTGTAGACTCATAAGCATGGTAGACCATGGGATGACATGGAAAAAGAGGCTCCGTTTTTCATTTTCGTGGTCCACTTGTTCGCCCCACCTGAAAAGTTGGGGACAAAGGTACTTTTTTGTGCTGAATTCAAATATGAATGTTGCCAAGCCTGAAACTTGCACGTTATCACTCTAATGAGGTCTAATTATGCAAATTTATGCATAATTCATTGTTTAACTATAATACACAAAACACTGGTATCATTAATTAAAAAAAAATAGTATTTCAGGCTAATCTGGACTGCATCATCTGAATGTGAATATTTCTTAACCATATATGTATATTTTTTTGTAACACTGATGCCTAATTATGCAAATCAGGCGTCAATATGGAAATCCATTTGGGGGGCTATTTAACTAATAATGCTAATATCAAATCACATGAAAGGTGATATTTCACGGTAACTTTGGGTGCTTGCTCTAAATATGAATGTTGTAAATCTTGGAAATGGCAATTAATCACTGTAATGTGGCCTAATTATGCAAATTTATGCAGTATCATTACTTATACAATAATTCACAAACACCGGTGTGTTCTCAGTAAAGATATATCCAAGGATTATTTGGACTGTATTATCTGAATGTGAATAATTCAAGCCGTAAATGTGTTAATATTTTATGACACTGATGCCTAATTATGAAATATTGATGCCTAATTATACAAATTATTCATTTGTATGCAAATCCATTATTTTGGCTCTTTTAGACTGACAAATGTTTATATTAAACTGCATGAATACTGATATTTTGATTAAACTTTAGGTGCTTAATCTAAATATGAATGTTGCGAAGCTTGGAAGTGGCAATTTACCACTGTAATGTTGCCTAATTATGCAAATTTATGCAAAATATATTGTTTATCCCATAATTCACAAAGATCAGTATGCTCTTAATAAAAAGATGGTATTTAAGGATAATTTGGAATGCAGAATCTGAATGCGAATTTTCCAAGCCATAACAAATCTGTAATTATTTTATGACAGTGATTCTCAATTATGTGAAATTGACGCTTAATTATGCAAATCTGCATCAATATGCAAATCCGTTATTGTGGCTACTCAACTGAAAATTCCTGTATCAGACCATATGAAAGCTATAATTTGAGAAACTATGGGTGCTGACTGTAAACATGATTGTTTTCAAGCTTAGAAACTAGCAGTTCGTCACCATATAATGAGGCTTTATTATGCATATTAATGTAAACCCCATTTTTTGATACTGTAGTACTTGCACCGAACAGCTCAGTTTCATATCAATCAAAAGTTAGTATTCAGTTCTATTTCGGACTGCATCATCTGAATTTTTAATATTTCTAAGCAAAAATTGTGTATACCTTTTATGATATTGGTGCCTAATTATGTAAATTATGCATCAATATGCAAATCAGTCTATTTGACTCAGTGAACTGCAAACACTAACTATCAAATCACCTTAAAGGCAATATGCTAAGAGTAACTTTTGGTGCAAAATGCAATGTTTAAAGGCCTGTGATTGTTGCCAAGTAGGAAACCATGATATAGTTAAATTCCAGTTATGCAAATTCATGCAAAATCCACTCTGTAATGGATAAAACTCAGTCTATAGCAGTTGAAAAATTAGTAGGTCTTTAAAGAAGTATTTGCAATTGCATAACCCATATATGAATATTTCCAAGAAATAAAATGTATAAATTGTAATATCAGTGCTTATGTATGTAAATCCATGCAAACCTACCAAAATCTATCTCAGGTAATTTAGAGTGCTGAATCTCAGAGTGTCTGCTGCGAGCAGTGTGCATGTGATGTCCTCAACATGAGGCACAATCTTGCATTCTGTTCCATCACAGAAAAATAACATCTCACCTCTCATGATTAGGAAAATGAATTTTAGAGGAGTTTCGTGTTTCAAATGTCCACATTAAACTTGTTAACAGTTTTCCGTATTTTGCCTTGGCCTTTATGACTGCCAAAGAATTGAACTCATTCACTTTTCATATCTGTCACTTGACTCACTTCTGAGTAACATGAAGCTGTTTGTTTCTTTCATCTCGTGTGAATATCAGAGGCGTCAGCTCTCACTTTTTCTTCACTGATTGAATTAATGTGTAGCAGATTTTCCTATTCATGAACGATAAGGCACAAGAATTCTTTGCTGTGAATCTTCCCTTGACTAAACACGACACAGTGCAAACTACCTCATCCTTTACAATACTACTTGCTATTGCTGTTACTTTGTGTGTTCACAATAGGTAGCAGACTACATTATCCGTAGCAGACTACACTATCTGCATTGTCTTTGATATTGGCCACTAAAATACAGCTGTTGACAAACAATTTTTCACTTTTCCCCTCATAAAAGGCTCAATCCTTTCTCTTCCCTCCTCTGTTTTATGATAAACTTAAGCTCCCCAATCTAAATAAATCAAAAGATAAAAAACAAAGGTTTTATCATGCAGCTTGCACTGGCCATGCCATGCTGTTCTAGAGCCAGGTCAAAGTAAGTGAAAGAGCCTGACACTTCCCTATACACGATACACATAATACACACAAACACACAGCACACAGCACACAAACTCTCATAGACACACACACAGCACATACCATGTGGTGGGAATGCTGTGCTAAACTCTGTGGCTGAAATCCATGTGGTCAAGAAGATTTGGAGCTCAGTTAATTTTGCTACAAAATAATCATTTTTGAACAAAGTTGCACTTTTTGCAAATGGCAACATATGCCATTAGTGTTTTTGTATTTTTAGTAACATTTACAAGGTGAAATTTGGTGGGGCGAACTCGCGGACCACGAAAAGTGAGAATTTCAGCAGTCATCCCATGGTCTATGGAAGAAGGACAGATTACGACAAATCTACAGCCAATACATCAATAATTGAATTGAATACGTCACCAAGTATTATGAAGGATCAAAATGAAGCTTCAAATGAATAATAATCAGTGTTATAAACAGTAATATGTATATAATCGGTTAAAAAATTACATAATGTGGATACACAAGTGATTGACAGGCAATTAAGAATTATCATGACACTAAACATAAAGTAATCATAATATAAGAGACTAAAAATGATTAATCCAGAAAGGGGGGGGGGGTAGAAAGGAAGAGATTGAGAGAGGGGGTCGGGCTAGAAGACGAGGAAAATTGGAGGGGGGGGGGGTGGAGAGAAAAGGAGAACAAAATTAAGATAGGGGAAATTAGAACCTTGAGTGAGAGTACATGATAATTCATTTCATAAATAAAACAAAATGATGACATGAGGTATAATTATGACGAGATTGTACATGTAGGTAACAGCAATCCATTATCATTCAGTTATTGTACAAGCTAGTAACACTGTTGGAAGTGTTGGAACTCTTTACATGTGCATGTATTAGTTTCATTACGTGTTGGTTATCAGCTTTGATTTAGAAGATTCACAGCATACGGAATTGGACTCTGCTTATGTCTATTTTTTTTCTTCAATTCAATAAAGGTTTATTAAAACATGATTAGCAGTAAGACTGAATTGTACATGTTTTGCAGCAATTGAAATACAGAATTAATACAAATTGCAAAAGTACTAAAACATATAAAATAGTATGTAAAAAGTTTGTAGAATAAATTAAATTAATAAAATCATATGAGAAAGAATTTAAATATACATATCAAAAGCTGTTGAAGAAAAGCAAAACACATATATCATTGTATATATAAGTAAAAGTTGATTACTTCACTGCTTATTAATTAATATTGCATGATACTAAATAATGAAAAGGTAAGAAGTCAAGGAGAAAGAAGAAGAGTATTTCTGAAGAAGGTAAATATTGTACACAATAGAGAAAAGAAATATTCAGTACTGAAGAGAGAAAGAAAGAGAGAGGATTACATTTAAAAGAGAAGAGGTGAGGGAGAAATACAAAAAAGAAAAAAAAAAGAGAGAAAGATAGAAATTGCTGGAGAATTTGATAAAAATTATGCATACAAGATGTCATGTACAGTATAGTAAGCATAGAACGTAGATGATAGTGGTTCAATAGCAATAATATACAATTCACATTTTGATACAGATATTGGGTGTCACAGTAATGGGAGTGTTTATCAGACGTTTAGATTTGCATAATGACAATTGAGTATACGTGTGAGTTTAGGAAGAGCACTGTTTTGAAACCTCTCAGTTCTACAAGTAAATTCTTGGTATTTTTTCACATTTCGTAAGTTGAATTTGTTTTCTTTTGCGGTAACCATGAATGACATAATATATTTTTTTCCAATGCAATGGCAAAATCTTCAGTCAGTTTTTCTCTACGAGATGACAGGGTTGGCATTTTCAGTCTTTCTAAAGCAATTTTCGTATGAAAAATAGTTTCATCCGAGGATTATTCGACATGCCCTCTTTTGTACGCTTTCTATACCATTAATCTGGTTAATCGTCAAACTTGATGAAAAAAGAGGTACACAGTACTCCAAAATTGGTCTTACATACCCAATATATACTGTAAACAAGTCCCACTCGGGTAGGTTGTAGGTTTTCAATCTGCGCAGCATAAATAATTTTCTGTTACTTTTCTTTATCATTTCAGTCACATGAAAGTTCCATTTAAGGTCACTTTGTATTGTAACACCCAGAATCTTAACCGTATTTACAGACAGCAATGGTGTTATTGATATAAAACAAAGGTGGCTGTATAGGTTGTTTAGAAAATGAAAATGACATCGAAAAACATTTTTGTGCATTTAATTTCATATTATTTAGATAAGTCCATGACTTAAGAGATTGAAGTTGGCTTTGTAGCTGGGATGTTTGTGTATTTGTTCAAGTCCGAATAGAAATGAATTTTGTGTTTAGTTCTTGCAGCGTGTTCACGGGAGGGTTGATGAGGTAGGCAGTGATCCAACTTTGAGGTAGGATCACATAGATAAATGACTGAAATTAAATTAAATAACAGTCGTGCGCGGAGTAATGTAGGCCTTTGAATTTGTGGAAAGGCCTATCTGAGATATATCAGTCATTAGACATCAGATATCTCATTAGATATTATATATCTAATGGGGTCCTATCACCTTTTCATGCTCCCTTTCCCAGTCTTGGTTCCTTTCTCTCCTTTAGTGTTCATTTTCTTTCTTTTTTGTGCCATTCGATTGGGGGAGGGGGCAAGTGCCCCGTGCTCTCGTCGTAGCTACGCCTCTGACTTGTGTAGTCATTGATCAGATGCGTTCTTTTGTCTCCGTCTGCGGATACACACAATGAGCGTAACCAACAAACAAGTTGCCAAGAGAAGGGTACCGCCAAGAAATATGAAGACTGCTTTCATGCTGTGCGTGAGGTCGTAGACGGTACCTGGTTGAGAAAAAGCAAAAAGAAACAACAAAAAGATATATATTGCACAGTCATATAATTCCGACCGAACATTTGACAAACCAGAGTTTCAGGCCCGTAACTAGGATTTTTGCGGGCGGGGGGTTCAACATTGGAAAAAGTGGACCTTTCTGAGGGAGCGAAGCGACCGATTAGGGGTGGCGGATGGGGGTCAGGGTGTGCCTGTCCAAGGGTATGGGCACGAGCTAGTCAGAATTATTTGACAGGGGGTGGGTCAAATGTGAAACCAAAACATATACTACCACTGTGTAGGATTCCAAGTACTGCAAGCGAGCAAAGCGAGCGAGAGAAAAATAAAAATATACTTTTAAATGGCAAAATTTTATATGTAAAGCTATATCTCCGGTCATCTTGTTGTCAGGAATCATTCATATTAATAAAGTTTTTAGGAAGTGAAGCGAACGGGGGGGGGGGGGGGGGGGGGGAGCACTTTGCTCTTGTTCTTTTATAGAAACTTTAACCCTAATATCTGGGCGCTATGGCGATAGGGCAGTGACGTGACCGAAAATTGTCATAACATTGAATATTCATTGACCTCGCTGCCTGAAACTATCTCAATAGACCGCCTCGGTAATGATGCAAATTTTATACATACCTTTCAAACAAAGGTTGTTCTTGACAACCTGAAAGCTTGCCGGAGGCTTGCCGGACATAGCAACAAGTAATGTATGCAAACTGGATTCCAAGCATTGAGGCTCATTTATAAAAAGCAGGTATGGAATAGCTCGTCACTAGGTGCTCAGAGAAGAAGTGTGCATAAATTTGTATACATTACAGAACCGGTCTACTGTAAGATTTGCGAGCGAGAAAAGTGAGCGAAGAAAAATGCACTTTAATATGTTGTTGCTAATTGCAATATAGAGAGTAAGTAACCCTAATATCTGGGCGCCATGGCGATAAGGCAGTGACGTGCCCGAAAATTGTCATAACATTGAATATTCATGGACATATTACAATAACATACGATGGAAATATTCATGGTCCTCACTGCCTGAAACTATCTCGTTTCAAAGTTTTGTGATTGAGCGAAGCGAGAGACGGAAAACGCACTTTACTATCTCCCAAAGACATCTTGTTATTTCTGATTATAGTTTTTAAGAATACGATGTTCATAAAATACTCTCATGTCACTCCTAGTCTGGGAGCCTGTCCCGAAATAGTCACCCCATTTTACCCGTAAGATTCGACCCCGTAAAGTTACTTAGACCATCTAAGTCATTGACAAAAAGGTTGTCAGCCTGACCGAAGCCGTCGGGTTTAGCCCTCAGAGCCCCCCAAAGAGATCTCAAAGTCGGGTCGATTTCACCCCATCTCCCCCATGCACCAAACTTTGTCAGTAGGAAGTAGTATGACTGGACATTACAAAACACAAAAAACTGACAAAAATTTCCATTGTCCATCTTCACCTGTTTAAAAAAGCATAAAAGAAGAGCTTTTCGGGTATCTGTGTATGTGACTGCCAGGGGGAAATGTACTATTCATGTGTTAATTGCACAGATACCAAGCAAGCTCCTCTATTATGCCTTGTCAGATGGTCAATGGGTGCGTTTACATAATCCTGACAATATTTTATTGCTACTTTTGAGAAAGCAATAAATTTTTCAAAATTTAATAACTTATTAATCAAAAGACCAATTATTACCAAATTGCACTTCAAGAAGATTATTATACTCAAAATTACGTTATGAAAATTTGAAGTGAATTGAATAAAACACTTTTGAATTATCATAGTCAGAAGGTAAGAAAATGGTTTTTCATTACATACAGAGCATTTTGGGGGGCAAAGCGTTGTCAAAGGGCACTTCGGGGTTTTCATTTCAGGGGGGTCTGACAACCCCTTCCCGGTGGACAATTTTGTCAGTTTTTATATTTTTGGAATGTACATCCATAGCTCTTCCTTCTGACAAAATTTGATCCCTGGGCTTCAAGTGGAAAAATTTACCCTAATTTTTAGGGGCCATCTGACACCCCATCCCGACGGAAATTTTTGTCAGTTTTTTTGTGTTTTATGATGTCCAGTCATAGTACTTCCTACTGACAAAGTCTGGTGCATGGGGGAGATGGGGTGAAATTGACCCGACTTTGAGGTCTCTTTCGGGGGCTCTGGGGGCCAAACCGGGCGGCTACGGTCAGGCTGACAACCTTTTTGTCAATGACTTAGATGGTCTCAGTAATTTTACAAGGTCAAATCTTATGGGTAAAATGGGGTGACTATTTCGGGACAGGCTCCTGGCCTAATAGCACAGTTGCAAGATCACCGAGAGCCATGGTTTTAAAGGGATTACTTTGCCCAGGATTGAAAAAAAATCACTGTTCCAGCTAATGCTGTCATCATAATTGCAAACCAAAACAGGAATCGCCTGAGTTTTATAAGCTGATCGGTCGTTTATATATCAGGATATTTACGATTGAACATTGATGTCGGGGTACTAGTACCACCGAGCCCTACTTACTCTTACGGTTCTATCACAGAATACCGTACAATGAACGAATCCCTATTTCTTTACGGGCTGGAAACCCGCTCTGAAATGGCCAAGCGCTGGTGCTTGGTCTTTGTGACTGCAGCGCGCTGCAGCGCAGCGGAGCGAAGAAGCCGAGCGACTTGCGCTATAGCGATCGATCGTTTTTTCTCTTTTTAGGATAGTAAACGGGTTCCATTTTCTCTCATACTTTTACATATCCTTAATTATATATGTTGTTAGAGGAGTGCACACAATTTACTGGCATTTGAGCTGATTTTTAAATTTTTCACAAAGTTAATCAACCCCTTTAACCGTGACGCGAAAAAGAAGCAGTCAACATTTGTTTTAGCTCAGAAATTCATTTCAAAGACAGATGAAATACGGTACCGTAATGTAATTCTCATCGATCGTTCGCTGTGTATGGTGCCGGTGTGACGGCAAATACGGTTGTGCGGCAGATTCGGTATTTAGCACTGAATCTGTCGGCGGCTATCGTTACCGTCGGCAGATATCGTTCTAGTACTGAATAAACCGCCGGCGGATTCTGTGACTGAATCCGAATCTGCCGGAAACCAAATCTGCCGCTACACCGGCCGCGCGCCCGCGTATCTAAATTGCGCTCGTACAAAGACATAACTCTGTCTTTTGTCTTTGTAATTTGCATAAATTTGCATTGTACGCGCGAGCAGAACTATGCCCGGTCAATAGTATACAAATACTGACTGCTCATGAGGATGATGGTGGAAATTATCACTCCCAAGGTGGTGTTCATACCGGCCCTTCTATCACCCCGAGGCGAAGCCGAGGGGGTGATAGAAGGGCATGAACACCACCGAGGGAGTAATAATTTCAACCACCATCCGATTACAGAGCAGTCCATATTTGTTTTATATACCTCATCCTTTTCATCCTTTTCATCCTTTTCATCCTAATCCTTTGCTAAGCACTCGCCATGTTGAATTAACGTAGTCGTAGCCTAGCAACTCGCGAAAGCGCTCTTAAAAACCTGAACAAAATTTTGCTTGTGTACGTGTGTGCAAAAGTCGCGGAGGGGTTACGCGTTCTATCACAGGGTTTGGGCGTTCTATCATTTGACCTTAGGTCAATTGATAGACCGCCAAAACCCTCTGACGCAATGATAGATCGAGATGCGCCGTGTCATGTGATATAGTTTTGACCAATCAGTGAATAAGAATCTATGTATGAGGTATATAATATATAAATATGGTGGAAATTATCACTCCCAAGGTGGTGTTCATACCGGCCCTTCTATCATCCCTGAAGCGAAGCCGAGGGGGTGATGGAAGGGCCGGTATGAACACCACCGAGGGAGTGATAATTTCCACCACCATCCGATTACAGAGCAGTCCATATTTGTTTTATATACCTCACCCTACTCGCCATGTTGTACTGTTACGCGCTGCGCGTATATTAAACACAGTGGCCGGTATTCTGATAGCAGGTTTAATTTAACCCCAGACTAAAGTTAACCCTAGGTTAACTAAACTACACTTAGACCTCACCTCCAGTCTAAGTGTAGTTTAACTCTATTTGGTATTCTGATAGCCAGGTTTAGTTAACCCTGGGTTAAATGCCCCGCCCAGGTTTAATTACCATGGAGAGTCTACTGCACGTGCTCAGTAGAGCTCATTTGCTCATGAATATTCACAACGCGTGCGATGGATAGAAGATCCGCGACTTGTCAAGGCCAAGGGGATTACCCGGGGGATTACCTTGTGCATTAATTATTGTTGGATATAGTGGCAATCCGAAAATTTATGTATCGATATGTAGGCTACGTTCTTTTTAACTGTTACCATGCTCTTTTTATTTTGTTTTGTTTTGTTTGTTTTTTTCCTGCATAACTTTTATAATTCTTTATAAATGCTGTGATTAGGTTTGATTCAACGATTTTCTAATGAAAAACAGGGGAAGTGGCGGAATTGTACATTTTGTAGTTGTTTTTAGAGATTGAAAAAAAAATAGATCTAGGATGGATTTTTTTTTAAATTGATTAAATATGCCAAGAAAGAATAAATAAAATAGGCATATTTAAATATGCCTATTTTATTTTTTTTTTCTTGGCTTTCAAACCTGGGGGGGGGGGGGGGGGAACAAGGGGTGACATACGCCGTTTATATCCTAGCTATTTGCCCTTTGCAGTAGTATACGCCACTTTTAAGTCCACACATCATCACCGGGGACGGTTATTTCTTCGCCCCGGTGATACGCTGTACGTGTGTGTGTAACGCTTGCTTAATTAAAGCGCGCATCTATATCTGCGCAGCGCAAGCGCATTTTCGGTGGCTTACAACTTAACTACAACATGTCTTCAGACTCTATTTAATTTGCATACTGAATAACGCAAGCTAACTACATGTAGCTAGCTAGGCCTAAGGCTATGACACTGACAGTCTACGAGTTTCAAATTTTTACTAGCAAGATCTACACTGTATTTTTAGATCATCTGGAGAATATAGATCTAAGTCAACGGATAATGCCTCAAAAAAATTGGTGAGTAGAAAACCGTTTATCACTTGATAAATTCGAGCTAAAAAAAGTTAGGTCTAACAAGTTAACGTTTACTTTGTTGGTCAACATGGTCAAATCTGTCAGCTGTTTTTATGCTAAATAATCAGCACAAAACATGGACGCATTTTTTTTAGCACACAGGTTATTTTCAAACAAACTAAAAAATGTGATCCATTAGCAGTTTGAAATGAATTTGGTATCACAATTCACATGATAGGAAATTATATGCCCTTTTTTTTTTTTTTTTTTTTGGTGCTAAGCTAAAAAGAGAAGTTAGGCCCCTACTTGATCTAATTAGGCTACCGGTATGTTTAATCCATATTAATCCCTTCATATTAATAAGACAAATTGAAAAGGAATAGATTAGATCATGTACTCTATATAAGACAACGTTAACTTAGATAGTTAGAATGAGTTAGATCTAGATCTATGTTTGATGTGACATCTTGAGAAGTTCTCGAGCTATAATAGACTCTAGGCCTAATAGTATAAACTTGTCCATCACAAACTAGATCTAGATCTAGATCTAGTTAGTACCGTATCTATTGTTAAATCTAACTTTAACATGCAAGTTACACCTAACTTAGACATAGGACCCAACTTTTAACGTAAGATCTAACGTTAACTGTTACATGTGTAGATCTAAGATTGATTTTTCGGTCTAGTCTACTGGACAGGTCTACCGACACTCAGTCTTACTCTTAGTCTTAGACCTAACGTTAAAACATCACTGGGAAATCGATCAAACGTTAGATCTACGGTAACGTTTGAGGTAGAGACTAGGCTGATAGTTAACTGTTAATAGATCTAGACTAGGTCTAACGTTAACAGTTAGATCTAACTTTAGTTAGAATCTAGGTAGAAATCTACTAAAAGAAACGAACAAAAACTCTAATCTAAGTACGGTACGGTAACATTACTCGCTACACACACACGTATAAAAAAAAAAGCAAATTCAAATTTGTTGAGAATAATCTAGAATCTATGTATGACTAAAAGTTATGTATGTATATAGTCAAGTATTGTAACTCCGAATAGATTGTATTACCGAACGTGTAAAGTTAAGCGCCTAAAATGGGTTTTCATACGCGTGGGATTACGCGTATGAAAACCACACTATTGATACCAAGGTTGTGTCTTTTTCCCATAGGTTTCACACGTTCGGAATTACGGTACCTTTTTCAAGGGACCAAAACGCCGCGTCGTTGGGAAGGGGTTCACTCGGAAGGGAATATCGTATTAAATCTACGTTGTCTTTTTAAAATTCCATCAACTTCTTTTTTTGTAGGACTTTGAGCATTCAATATGTATAGTTTGACAGATATTCGTTTCATATTTTATTTGCTATCGTTGATTTTCTGAAAAGTGTTCGGACACTGGATCAACCACCATACCTATCTGTTTTTCAACATTTTGTTAAATTGCCTCCTTTTGGAAGATCTGGACTCAAATGCAGGCAATTTCGCTGCAAAAAATAAAGGTAATTTAGGGTCCAACATTAGACTATGTCCGGTAAACGACCTTTTCGTGCCAGGTCCGCGAGAATTTCGTTTCGCTACACTAACCGAGATCACGCTATACTACAGCTATAGATCTACAGCGTTCTGGCTACGCGACACAGTTAAACCCGACTTAAACTACCCCCTGCGCGAGTCTAAATTTCGAGGGAGTTATTACCACACTTAGACTGAGGTTAAACTAAACCTCGCTATCGGAACACCAAATTTTAGCCTGGGGTTAAATATGGCGACTTAGACCAAGGTTATTACCACACTTAGACTGGGGTTAAGTTAAACCCGGCTATCAGAATACGGGCCAGTCACTTTAAAGCAAGGTTCCCACTTAGCCGAGTTGGAGTCTCGAGTTGTGCCGAGCTGCGCGAGCTTGAATTCGCGTGAACTCGCGCGAAATTTGCCTATTTTATGAGACTTGCATGAGTGATATACGACGCAACATCGAGTTTACTAAGATAGCTGTACGAGTGAACCGAGCGCGAAACGAGTCACACCGAGCTTGGTATGAGTTGTGATGACCTGTGTACGACTTATACCGATCTATCAACGAGTTATCAAGATCTTGTTACGAGTGATAAGAGCTTTCTACGAGTTTCATACGATCCAGAGGGGTGCATATTTTTTAGCGCTCTGCAAAATAAAGATGGATGCCAGAAGCGTTTTCGCTCTGCTTGAGGGAGAAGAGACCTTGATCTTCTGCACAATTTGTGTGACCCTGTCGTCAAGGAGGCGCCGCAGAAAAACGGATGTTCAGGAGGAGACCAAAGTGATGCAAAGGGGCCATTCTTAGTCTCGTGTATGACAAAAACCCCAGGCAACTGGGCTATTGTGAGCTCTATATAATGTTAAAAACCTTCCAAGTGTGTTGGTTTTTCCTCTCCTCTATATATACAGTAAATACAGACATAGGTACATGGATTAAATAACAAAAAAATTGTCAATGATGATACCTGTTCTACGTCAGAGGTTCAGGTTCAGGTCACGTGCGTGACCTCGCACAGAAGCAGGTTTTTGAAACTTACATTTTATCTTTAAATCTCTCTGAATTTTCAGAAGCTTCAATGTTCATATTAATGGTAGTTATATTTCATGGTACTATTTCTTAGAAAATAGCATTAATTTTGTTCGAAGTTGCATAAAATTTTTGTTACGTAATATTTTGTATCATGATGTATGGTCACGTGTGTGACGTACCATAGATAATGTGTACAGATTTGGTGAACTATTGAAAAAAATCATAATATTCAGTATTTTTAATTCATTTTGCATTAGCTCTACATGAATTATCATCAATACGGTAGAAAGTGATTGTCAGATCTTTTCTTTATGAAAAATACACAGGGAACACACAATTTATTTTCTTTTTCATTTTTATACATTTATGGATATCATTTATTGATATATTTATTGAGATACCGTGGAGGTGTTTTGGTCTAGTAGATAAGTAACCGTGTAACCCTACTGCAGATCACAAGGTATGGGGTTCAATTTAATTGCCATTGCACTAACGTCCTTTGGCAAGACATTTTATCTGCATTTGCCATGCTCGATCCAGGTGTAAAGTGAGTACCTGTAGGATTTATTTCTTGAATGCACTGAGCGCTACGGTTGTCGTGCTAAAACCAGGGTAATAATATGCTTGTAGGGCCCTTAGGATGAGCAATATTTAGTATTGATGAGGCTACCCTGGGTAAACAAGACATATAATTCTTATTATTATTAATTCTTATTATTATTGTTATTGTAATTATTATCATTATTATACATATAATTATCATTAATATCTTCTATTACCATTATCATTAATGTTCAGACCAAAGAATCAAAGTAAACAAATCAAAAGTTTTCATGCTGATATACAAGTATATTCATCTTCAGCTTGTTTTCTAAACTGAATTGTATAGGATTACGCAATCAATTCAGAGGATTAAACAAGAGGAATACAAAAAGTGAAAACAGAATTAATAGGTCAAGAAACTCAACAATAATAGATGAAACAGACTGTACAAATGACTTGCCCAGTACATTTGCACTTGACCCTTCGTTTGCACTCAGGTCACGTGTGTGACAAAGTTAGTTGGGCGATATTTAAAGAACGAGAATCATACTTGGAATAATATTTGGTGAGATGGAGGACATATACAAGTTAGCTTATGACAGGAAAATATAGATTATCCAAATTGTATTTTTCAAATAGCATAAACTTTTCATGTTTTGGGGTCACGTGAGTGACATTAGAATGCATAGACAAATTTCCTTTTTCCTTCAACTTAATTACTTGCAAAGGACCTAGGAAGGGTATCATTTCACTATATAGTGACAACTATTAAAGCTCATACTGCGAGATGACTATTATATGGTGAAAAGGGGATTTTTTTTAAAAACTTTAACTTATGCCAATGTAATTGTATGAAAATTAGCATAATTGGGTCTTCAATTAATGAAAAAAATGTGATCCATTTAACTTTACACATTACTCTTCAAGAATATACTATTCAAAAACAGCAAGAATTAACTTCTTTTTTGTCAAAATTTTTTTTCACTTTACAAAGAATGGCCCACTACCGCAATGTCCACTACAGCAATGTCCATTATCGCAATGTCCACCACTCTTGGATTTCTTGAGCCGTGGCATTTTTCTTGCCTTGTTTGTTGGTAGTTGTGGAAATGGAATGGCGATGGCCTATTTTTCTGTGTACACGTGCGTTTAGGGTTGAATAAATGTGTTCTATCTTGAAAATACTTTTGGGAAAATGTAAATCGCTGCATAGTTATAGGCCAGCTGACATATAATGGTGCGCTTGCAATGCACTCTGAATAAGCTCATACGATACTCGCTGTATTAAAAAAGTCGCCTTGCTCGATCTAAACTCGCTGTAAGTCGCCATGCTCGATCTAAACTCGCGCTAATCTCGTGGGCAACTCCGCCTGACTCGTAACACAATCGTAGTGCTCGTATCACACTCTTGGAAACTCGAATAGTACTCGGGTATACTTGAAGGTGGCGAGTTATGAAGAGTGCATCTCGAGCTTCTTACGAGTAATGCGAGTATGTTGCGAATATTGCGAGTATATTACGAGTTTAAACGAGTTCAGCACGAGTTACAACGAGTTAGTGAAAATTTTGAACATGTTCAAAAATTTTGGAACTGCTTGCGACTTCAAGGAGAGTTGTGCAGAGTTCCAACGAGTTACACCGAGCCGTGCCGAGTTGTTGCGAGTTATCCCGAGTTACATGAAGAGCTTTACGCGAGTTATCGCGAGTGCCTCCTTGAGGCAACTCGCCACAACTCTCCATAACTCGCCACTATAACTCGGCTAAGTGGGAACCCTGCTAACCAATTTTTGTGTACGCACATGTGTTCAAAAGTCGCGGAGGGGTTACGCGTTCTATCACAGGGTTTTGGCGTTCTATCATTTGACCTTAGGTCCAGTGGCGGATCTACGGGGGGGGGGGGGGGGTTAGGGGGTTTTAACCCCCCCCCCCCCCCCTTGGGCTGCCAAGTAAACATTTAATGTGCATAGGAAAACGCCATCATAATATGTCCAGACTCACACAATATGTTCCTATATAGCACTCTGTCTCAGGCTCAACCTCGGGCAATAGGTTTTAACCCCCCCCCCCCCCGCCCCCCGACTACCAAGTGAACATGTGTTACTTTTTCTATGCACATATCATTGTGATAGAATAGTAGCCAATAGTTTAGTTGTTTTATATCATTCATTCATTCATTCATTCATTTATTTTTCCTCTCATGGGGTGGAACACCCTGATTTCCATAGGGGTCCACGATAATACTTTCATTAACACATTCATTGAGAAAAGATGTGAAATTATAGCTCTACTGCGCATAAAAATCTGACGTGATGTGACTTGATGACGACGGCATTGCATTGATGCAGTGCGCGTATTGCATTGATGACGGTGCGCGTATTGCATTGATGCAGTGCGCGTATTGTATTGATGCAGTGTTCGTATTGCATTGATGCAGTGCGCGTATTGCATTAATGAGCGCGCCATCATTTGTGGTACTATACAAGTCAACATTACTGTCATAAATCTACCTTTTTATCACGAATCTTTCTTATTCCCAGTTACTTTTCTTTAGTATCTTTTTTTTCTTTCTTTCTTTGCCTCGTTAGAGGATTTATTTTACATTCAAAGTTTACAACTCAATATAACATTAATCATACATAAATGACACAAAAGATAACTACAAAACTGAAATCGACTTACACATATCGTGTTTCATTTTCCAATAAACTACAACAAATCCTTTGGTAATTCATTTCCCCCCCTTTTTGTTTGTATTCTTTCCCTTCTGCTCCTTATATTCCTATTCTTTTTTTCTTTTTTTTTCTTCTTTCTGATATCTCTTTCATATCTACACAAATTACACATTCAAATGAACTTCAACAATTCCTTTGGTAATTCATCGTTCTTCTTTGTATTTTTTCCTTTCTGCTATATTGTATCTCTATTCTTTTTCTGATTTCTCTTTCAAAAACATGTTTCAATACAAAATCTCTCCTATCTTTTCCACTTTTATTGCGTTCCAAAATAACTTCATATACGCTCCAGAAAGCTATGGTCAGAAATAAATTAGATTGGCAATTACCTTCTATTTTTAGTACGTGCAAGATGCTAATCTTGGTTATTTGGACATTGTATACTTCTTGCAATATATTTTTAACATGCGTAAGGAAAGATTTGTTTAGAATACATTCAGTGAAAGCATGGATAATATCTTCTTTTACTTTACACTCTGGGCATAAATCTTCTCTAATTAGACCCCATTTAAAAAGATTACTTCTTACTGGTAATAAATTATACAATAATTTTAGGTTAAATTCCCGTAACTTATATTCTCTAATTTGAACAAGGTTACACTTAAATACATGTGACCAGTTTATATCAATGTTAAGTTTATTTTCCCAATATGAACAACATGTGTTGGTTAGAAAGTTTCGTGAGGGAAACAATTTATATAAAACATTGCTACTCATTTCACTGATGCATTTTAATCTGTTTCCAATAAGCAAGCTCGGAACATTAAATCCTGTCTAGTCATAGGGAAATTATTATCGTTTAACTTACGTATCCATACTGCTGGTATTGCTTTTTTCAGTTTCGCATAGTCAAACATCCCAGTACATTTAATTCTTTTGACATTGATCGTTGACATGATATTTTCCAATGACCGAAAGCCATTTCTCCCAACTAGGTCTCTAAGATAAATTACACCATTGTCATACCAGTCTTTATAAAATAGTGATTGATTATTAAATAATATATGTTTATTGTGCCAAATAATTTGATCTGGTATATCGCTTGAATCACAGTTAAACATGTTAACATCTTTCACAGTGGTAAAAGTTCTAATAAATTCCCATGCTTGTAAGATCTCTTTGTAAAAGATGGGAATTTTCTTTTCATTTATAATGTTGAACGTACTCATGCTATAATTGCAATTTAATAACAAAGTGATACCTCCTAGAAGGTCAAACCAGTAAGAGCACATTTTTTTCCATGTTTCTCTGTTTTCGTCTAGGAATTTGCCTAACCATTTCAAACGAAAGCTTAACATTTGATTCTGTATATCGACCATTCGTACTCCACCTTTCTTGTAGTCTTCTGTCAAAGTGCATCTTTTAATTTTTTCTACTTTCCTATTCCAAATGAATTTAAACACTATATTATTCAGTATTTTTATAAATTTTGGTGGAATTTAATCAACAATACTCAAGTGGATAATTTGACTAAGTGCAAGACATTTTAAAATAGTCACTCTACCAAAAATGGTTAGGTTTCTTTTCGCCCAGCTATCAAGAATTTTTTGTAGTTTTATTAATTTTTGCTCCCAATCTAACCTTAGAGCTTCATCATTATTAGAATAAATGTAATGACCTAAATATTTTACTGGTTTATCAACCCACATTAAATCATATTTTACTAAATTGTAACGTTTACTAGTGTCTCCCAACCATATCAAGCTTGTTTTTTCTTTGTTAATCTTCGGGCCTGCTATGTTACCAAAAAACTTTAGCTCATGCAAAACTTCTTTTAGAGAATTTTCGTCTTGAATAAAAAAGAGAGTATCGTCAGCATATTGTAAGAGCTTAAGTTGAATGTCATACCCCAATATATCGACTGGTCTGACGTTTTCATTCTTCCGAACACTGTTTGCTAAAAATTCGGCCGCTATAATAAACAACAGAGATGACAATGGGCATCCTTGCCGTATGCCTCTTTCAATATTAAAGTCTTTTGAAATCCAACCATTAACCAGGACAGAACTTAAAATGTCTGTATACAGAACCGCGATCCATTTACGGAATGATTCACCAAAATTAAACTTTTCCAAACACAAGTTTAGAAACTGTATATCCAAAACATCGAATGCTTTGGTAAAATCTACCAACATAATTGCTCCTGTTTTACAGTGTTTCATGAAATACTCAATGACATCTTACATTACAAGCTGAAAGACGACCTTTTATATAACCAGTCTGGTTTTCATGAACAATATCACCAATGACCTTCTGAACTCTTGCGGCTAATACCGCTGCTATTATTTTGTAGTCGCAGTTAAGCAAAGTAATAGGCCTCCAATTTTTTAGCTCTTTGCAATCGCCTTTTTTAAACAACAGAGTAATAAGACCTTTCCGCTGGGTGTTTGACATCATTCCACTTACATAACATTCATTTAGACTTTCTACAAGAAAATCTTTTATCAATGGCCAGAACACCTGATAAAATTCAATCGAAATTCCATCTGATCCCAGTGCCTTATTTTTCTGTATTGCAAATACAGCACGTTTACATTCTTCATGTGTAATTAGACCTTCACATGTTTGCCTACTTTCGTTTGTTAACTGATTAATTTTTTGTGAACATACATAGTCACTCATACTTTTAATATCATTACAGTCATTCTTGTCTTTTCTATACAGTTTTGAATAATACTTTACTATTTCTTCCAGTATTTCCTCATTTCTATGAATAACTCTATTATCACTTCCGCATTTCAATTGTGTAATTTCTTTTTTCTTTGCATTATTTTTTTCTAAACCCAAAAAATATTTTGTACTTCTTTCTCCTTCTTCCATCCATCTTATACGAGCTCTTATTCCTGCACCTTTCGATTCATGTTTATACATCTTCTCTAATTTCTCCTTTACATCAATATATGCCTTATTTACTTGTTCATCATGAACATTAAAATCAATTTGTTTTTCTAGTTCACATAATTTTATTTCCAATGACAACTTATGATTTTTCCTTTCAAACGCCTTTTTTCGACAGTATTTTTGTGTAAATTCTCTAATGTTAACTTTAAACAGTTCCCATTTTGTAAGTGGTGGTAAACACTTTTTAGAGAAAGATTGAATTATTTCAGAGATTTTATTGTGATATTCATTATCATTTAGGATATCAGTGTTGATCTTCCAATATCCCGGACCTTTCTTACTTTGTTTAGTACATATTTTAATTGATATAGCATTATGATCAGCTCGAATTGCAGGTCGAATATCAGTAAATGATGTTTTGCTTTTAACATTCTTAGTCACTAGCCAAAAGTCCAACCTCGAAGCCCTTTTGAGGGATATATTTCTCCATGTAAATTGTTTGCTATTTGGGTGTATTACCCTCCAGATGTCAAATAGAGAGTATCTTTTAATTAACTTTTTAAGATTTATAGATTTCTTATAGTACTGGGTTTTGGTTCCTTGTACATCTTTACTCATATCCAATACACAATTCCAATCACCTCCTAGAATTAATTCACACTCATTTATGGTGTCATAATGTCTAGTCAGTTCATCATTTAAATTACGAAAAAAAAGTTCTCTATGTTGTTTTTGCGTCGGAGCATATACATTTACTAACATTACATCAGTGTCATGTACTTTTGCTTTCAACATCAGTAATTGACCATTAATTCTACGCTTAACCACAATATCCTGTACATTTAGTTTATCACTGAAAAAAATGGAAACACCTCGTGAGTGATTGCTCCCATGCTCAAAGAAGCATGGACCACGCCATTCACTCCTAACAATGTTTTCAATTTCAGTTGACCAGTATGTTTCTTGAAAAAACAATATATCCGCCCTTTGGTGCCTGGCCCACCGAAATATTTGATTTCTTTTCTCTTTATTTCTTAGTCCTCGAACATTTAAACTGAGAATATGACAATTAGCCATTTACACAAATTAGAAAAAAAAGATAGTGAAGTTCAACAGAATTCAATTGTTCTTACTTTATCTTTTCTTTGGAGGTTTTTGCAGAGATTTTTGTTTTCGTTTCTGTTGTTTGACTTTGCTCTCTTTCACAGGACTTTTAGGTAGCTCAGGTGATTCAACCGATAGTTCTGATATTTCATCCACGTCGTCAACTTCGCTAGAGGGATCCTCACTAGATGTGTCATCCAAGTGTGAACGAGGCTCGTGTAAGCCAGGAGTATCGGTTGAATGAACAACTGCGCTCGCGTATGTTGAAGTTCTCGGCGTAATGCTCACTGGCGGTTGTTGCGAGGTATCGCGATCCCCTGACAAGTATTGCGTAATCTTAGCCTGAGTTGGCGTCTGGTTGTCATGGTGCGATGAAGCTACGGCTTGGCGTCCCGAAGAAATGAGCTGGTCAATAGCTTGTGCTGCAGAAACGGCGGTGGTTCCAGAAGAAGGAGCGGTCCCGCTAGCACGATCTTTGCCTTATTCCCAGTTACTTTTCTTTAGTATCTTGACTTTTAAACATGTGGGTAGAATTAGACCAAAAAGAAATAACATACATTGGAGAGGAAAATTTCAAGTGCAAATATTGTGAGAAGATATAATATTATTCAACTCATCTGGTAACTTATTAAGTTGATAACCAAACACACGATAACTCTGGATATAACTGTGTATTAAACTGTTACTTGATCTAAAAAGACGTTATTATGGACTGCTTTTTATGGTCTCCATTGCCTTGGTAGATGCCAGGAAAACATCACTTACAGGGGTTCAAATAGCAAAAAAACAAAACAAACAAACAAACAAAAAATCGGCGCGACGCTACGCGGCTCACAGACATCGCCGTTTCGCGCCTTGTGGACGATGCTCTGCATCGCCGTTGGGACAAACCCAGGGACCGCGGAGCCAGGGCCGGGGGGGGGGGGGGGGAGGGGGCGGGGATGGGGCTGTAGTCCCCCCCCCCCAATTATTTGGGCAAAAAAAAGAAAAAATAGAGCATGTAAGTATGCTTAAAATCGCAAGCTGGCAACCCTAAAAATGAAAAATCTCCCTACTGTGGGAGGGGGGATACCCCCCTCCCACGCTCGGGCACGGTCGCTACGCTCCCTCGCAATACCCAGCTCAGCCCCTCAAACCCCCCCCCCCTTGGAAAAAAGCTAGATCCGCCCCTGCCAGGTCAATTGATAGAACGCCAA
The DNA here is from genome assembly GCA_025618425.1 of Heliocidaris tuberculata. Lineage (NCBI taxonomy): Eukaryota > Metazoa > Echinodermata > Echinoidea > Camarodonta > Echinometridae > Heliocidaris > Heliocidaris tuberculata. The sequence goes on along the minus strand of CM046832.1, from coordinate 60,063,819 downwards.
AACCCTCTGACGCAATGATAGATCGGGATGCGCCGTGTCATGTGATACAGTTTTGACCAATCAGTGTATAAGAATCTATGTATGAGGTATATAATTTTCACTAACCGCCGGGCAGTCTGTAGTGAATTTCATGCCCGCAAATTTGACCAATCAGAGGCCTAGAATCTAGACATGCGGTATTTAATATATAATATTTATTAACATTATTCAAATCTATTCTTTATTTCAATACATATATTATTGATTTTTGTACAATATTGTAGATTTATATGAATTTATTAATATTTATCAACAATTCTGTAGTTCCTTCCGATTTTTCACGATATATTTTTACACTAATCATGGGTGTTGATCTGGGAGGGATATGGAGGTATAATCCAATTTTTAAAAATTGAAGGTGGGGGGGGGGGGGTGTTGCCGCCCCCAATATATTTTGAGGTGTTTTTTTTTTCAAAGCCATGATGTAGAAAAAAATTATTTAGATTAAAAGTACGTGTAATTACTCGCGATTTAGAGGGTTCAGACAATAACTTTTCCCTTGATAATGCAATTTTGCCTCACTCATGTTATTAGTAATACTAACAATTTTCAAAACTGAAATGGAAATATAGTCGCAGGAATCGAATGTGGTGGGGAAAGAGGGAATAAATTACCCCCAATATTTATCGAGGATGATGACCGGTGTCATCATCACCCAGCTATGTATATAGAAGAATGATGAATTTCAATCATAACATGTAGACCCGGTCAGAAGCCCCGCTCTGGGGGTTACATGTGGGCACAGTGCCCTTACTTTTCCCGTTAACTTCAAATAAGTACCCCCATTTTTCTTTCGAATGAGTTCCCGTTCCATATTCTTATAATAAGTGCCCATTTTGATCATTAAACCTCATCCCTCACCTTACCTTTGATAAATGCTCCTATTTCAACAAAAGCATTTATCCCTTTTAATCCCTTTTATCCCATTTAATGTAACAAGTCATTTTTTTTTCTTTGTAATATACATATAAATATATACAGTGCGTCCCAGAAAAAATGAAACCCTAAAACAAAGGATTAATTTGACCAAACTATAGGTTATACGATTATAATAATTGGTTCTCTACAAAGTTGAAGTAATATGCTTTCATTTGATACCTTGATGGCATCTATCCATACATGCATCACTGAGTACTATTGTTTTGAAAATGGCATGTCGAAACCCACTTGTGCCAGATTTGGGGGAATCAAAGAAATTACGTCAAAACATAGTCAGATACAAAATGTAACATTTTAAAACATAAGAGAGAAGATTTTTATCAGGTTGTAATAAGTATTCAGCACTTATATTGATTATGCGCCGACACCTTCTACGTGTCCCCCTCCCCTTGCGCGACAAAGGTCACAGCGGCGACGCATATCAGAGACAGCACGTCTCACCATTGCAGGGTCGTCACGTAGGACATCCACCTCTTGTTGAATTCGGGTTCGCAAATCATGAATGTTATCCAGTGGAGTGGTGAAAACTTTGCTCTTTAAGTGCCCCCACAAGAAATAATCACAAGGAGTTAGATCTGGGGATCTAGCAGGCCACTCAACAGGATGATTCACTGCAACCACTCTGTCCCTGAAAAGTTCCTGGAGGCGATTCCTGACTTCGACCAGTCGGTGGGCAGGCGCACCATCCTGTGCCCACCACAAATGTCGGAAAACACCGTTTTCTTGTCTTTCCAAATGCAATTGCAGTTGTGGTACGGCTTCTTGGTTTATTATGTCTAAGTATGCTTGACCATTGACAGTTCTTTCGAAAATGAAAGGTCCGATGATTACACCGTTTCCACACATGAGTATCCATACTGTTATTTTCTCACGACTCATGTTTGTTTCGAAATTGAAAGCTGGGGGGGGGGGGGGGTGTCCTGCAGTTGCATATTCAACAATATTGCGGTTGTTCATTTCTCCGTTCATATGCGGCCTGATCACCAATAGCAAAAGACTCAAGAAACCTTGCGTCCCTCTGACAACGGGCTAATAGCCACTCAGCAAATGACTGCCTTCTCCCAAAGTCAGCAGGTAGGAGTTGGTGGCGTATGCACATACGATATGGGTGAAAGTGTAGGTCTAACCTCGTTATGCGGCTAAAGGAGGAGTGGGATAATCCAAGAGTATTCCTTCTAGCGCTTGTTCCCCTTGGGTGCTGTTGGAGACGACGGGCAACTGCAGCAATGTTGCCAGCAGTTCGCACCGTCCTTCTACCAGACTGGCCCTTATTTCGATTGAGACTAGTCCTTAACCCATGGCTTAACCCATCAGGAGCATTCATATTTGCATAAACTAAGGACAACACTGTGTTATTCATCTGTCAATAAATTCACCTTTGCATTGGCATGATGTCTGAACTTAATCCATAATTCATAACTTGGGAATGACGAAAGGTTATTCAACCTTATGATACCACCTGGACATGGTTGTCCATGAATCACAATATGAAATCAATTCCAAACATGCTGCCTTACTTATCTTTTATGTTTAAAAAGGTTACATTTTCATCTGACCATGTTTTGATGTGATCCCACAGTTTTACTAAAATCTGGCCCAAGTGGGTTTTGACATGCCATTCTCAAAACAACAGTACTCCGTGATGCATGTATGGAACCGTATAACCTATAGTTTGGTCAAATTAATCCTTTGTTTTAGGTTATCGTTTTTTTCTGGGACGCACTGTATATATATATATATATATATATATATATATATATATATATCTATATATATATATATGTGTGTGTGTGTGTGTGTGTGTGTGTGTGTGTGTGTGTGTGTGTTATTGTGTGTGTGTGTGCGGGTGTGTGTGTGTGTGTGTGTATACATATATATACACTTATGAGGACCTCTCTACGCCAATGGGCATATTCTTATCAGAAGAGGGGGCTTATTAGAGGTGGCAAGGGGCCATTATAAGAGGTGAAAAGGGGCACTTATCAGAAGAGCAAAAGGACACATATTATAATTATAGGAAAGGGGCACTTATCAGAAGTAATGAGGGGGCAGTTATTAGAAAGGGGAAATGAGCAATTATTAGAAGGGGAAAGATGCACCTATCAGAAGTAAAAATGCACTTATCAACGGAGAAAAGGGCACATATTATTAGTTTTGTAAAGAGGCACTTATCAGAAGGAGAAAAGGGCGTTTATTAGAGAGATGAGGAGGCAGTGGTCAGATTTGAAAAGGGGACTTATCAGAAGGGGAAAGGGCAGTTTTTGAAAGAAAAGGGGGCACTTTTAGTTGTAAAAAGGGCACTTATCAGGGAGAGAGAGAGAGAGAGAGGGAATTTTTCAAAAATAAAAAGGGCATTTTGTGGGCACTTGAAAAGTGGAGGGGCACTGATCGCTTTCAGTCCAGGTACACGTGCACATGTTTGTCCTGAATTTTTGTATAATTCCAAGAAAAATCCATGGGAAAATACATTAAACTGATCTTCAATTTTTTTATTTTTTAATTTTATCATCAGTGGACTTGGTCGCTCGTCTCCCACTCACTATCCTTACCCACAACAGGGTTTATGCTGTCGAACCCGAACATGACCTTTATAAAATGATGTTGTCTTCCCACCGAATTAGCATAGTATGAGTATAACCATGATCGTTGCATTTTCAACGCGAACCAATTTGGAAGTGCGTAGATATTAGGTTAAGTGGGCGGTCAACTTTTGGTCCCAGTCCGCTCCTGAAGTTCTTACAAGCTGGATAATGATTTGAAAACAACACCAGCAACAACAACGCTTTGCTATTAGTCTGAGTGTAAAAATAAATCAATATGAGTTGTGAAGGATGTACATGTATGTTAAAAGTGATTAGCATAAGAGAATTGTACTGATTACCTGCTATATATCCAGACAAGACGTATCCCACCCCTATCATTAAATTCTGAAAGCTACTGGCGTCGGGGTAATTCTCAGGTCGAACTACTATGGCCATAACAGGTTCAATGGTCATGTTCACACCAAAGAGTCCTGCTCCGATTAAAAACGATGTCATCAACAGATAGAAATAGCTGGCTTGCAAAGTCTGTGCGAAGCAAAACAGGCTACTTATAACGAGGCCGATGAGATGTAACTGTGGGCTCCGTTCAGGGTGGTATTTGAGAATGACGGACACGAAGATTGAGGCTACGAGCCCACCGGTTGCACCCGACGTGGCGAGGAGAGACGATTGGGCCAGGCCGAGGCCTTGAGACAGACCATAGAGAACGTTGAAGAGTGCCCAAGCGCCCGTCGCTAAGAACAGTGTCAACAGGGCGGGGAGAAACAGGAAAGAGAATACAGATTCTTCCACTAATATGTATACGTGTACACTTTTCAGGACAGTCTGAAAGATACTCAGTCCTTCATCGTTTGCTTGTTCGTCAATCAGTTGTAAGTTTTCTTGATCGCACTCAACTGTTTCGGAATTCATGCTATCCACGCAAGAACCTAGTTGATTCTGCCTGCGAGAGCTTTTACACATGGACGTTTGGTCTTCATGACAATCGGACTTTGGTGGAACCGGATCATTTGCCGGATCAAAATTTGATGCGGAAGCGTTTTCCGGCAATGGAGGGGCGCTTTTACAGAACCTTTCAGAATCGGGTGGTGAATCATCCGGACTTACACGACCTTCATCCGAAGATGCAAGAAGAGCTGTACATTCAGTATCACTGTTCGATGTATTTCGATGACGGATTCTGGGTTCCCTGAAGGTGAGGCATACGGGAAATAGGTTGAGGACAAGCCCTCCCAAAACGAGCAAGGCACCTTGGTATCCATACGTCTCTACCAACCTCTCAGTGAATGGTGGAAGTACGATGGAACCTACGGGAAGACCAAGGACGCTAACACAACTGAAGAAGCAAAATAGGTCTGTACTCCCGTAGTACTGGAAGATGAGGATAGTGGCGTGAAGGTTGATCAACGAGCAAGAAAAGCCTGAAGAAAAGAATCAACAAAAAAGGGGTAACTGGTTATAGGCTAAAGTCGTGTTTAGCTGTTCAGGCTCCCATACGGGGATGGTTCGCAGGGGGGGGGGGGGGGGGGGGGGAGAGCCCTGTTTCAGCCCTAGGAGTTAGTGGCTATACGGCCTCTGGTAATATTTTGCTCCGGGCAGCTGTTCTATCATGAATTTCTTTCCAATCTTCCTGACGGTACACAGAATCTATAAAGGTGCCTTAATGATGTATCACAACAGTGATGTTAAAGTGGGAACAGAGAGACCAGTGGCGGATCTCCGGGGGGGGGGGGGGTTAGGGGGTTCAAACCCCCCCCCCCCCCTTGGGCTGCCAAGTAAACATTTAATGTGCATAGGGAAAAAAAAAAAAAAAAGAGAAAAAATAGAGCATGCAAGTATGCTTAAAATCGCAAGCTGGCAACCCTAAAAATGAAAAATCTCCCTACTGTGGGAGGGGGGTATCCCCCCTCCCACACCCTCCCCCCTCGCTCGCTTTGCTCGCTCGGGCTCGGTCGCTACGCTCCCTCGCAATACCCAGCTCAGCCCCTCAAACCCCCCCTTGGAAAAAAGCTAGATCCGCCCCTGGAGACGTATCCCCTTAATAAAATGGCGAAAGGGGGGGGGGGGGAAATAGAGAGAGGGGGGAGAGAGAGAGAGAGAGAGAGAGAGAAGGAAAGGCTACGACCCCCTCGCCTGAAGCCTGAAGAAAAGAATCAACAAAAAAGGGGTAACTGGTTATAGGCTAAAGTCGTGTTTAGCTGTTCAGGCTCCCATACGGGGATGGTTCGCAGGGGGGGGGGGGGGGAGCCCTGTTTCAGCCCTAGGAGTTAGTGGCTATACGGCCTCTGGTAATATTTTGCTCCGGGCAGCTGTTCTATCATGAATTTCTCTCCAATCTTCCTGACGGTACACAGAATCTATAAAGGTGCCTTAATGATGTATCACAACAGTGATGTTAAAGTGGGAACAGAGAGACGTATCCCCTTAATAAAATGGCGAAAGGGGGGGGGGGGAATAGAGAGAGGGGGGAGAGAGAAAGAGAGAGAGAGAGAGAAGGAAAGGCTACGACCCCCTCGCATACCCTTCCCTTATCAACGGCCTTGATAATTTACATTTCTTCTATCGAGTAAGACCGTTGCACCCATTGATGCAACGATGATAATTATGTTGATAAATGAAGCATTGCCATAAAATTGTAGCAGATAAAAACAAAACAGTAACTTCTTTTTCAAACCATAATTTTTAAGGAGTGTGGAATTTTGCTTTGTGAGTTTCAATTCTCACTGCTTCTGTCAAAACTTGGACTGATAGGCCATGAGCCTGTCCCGAAATAGTCATCCCATTTTGCATATGAGATTTGACCCTTAAAGTTACTTAGACCACCCATGTCATTCACAAAAAGCTTGTCAGCTCGAACGGAGCCACCGGGTTTGGCCCCCAGAGCCCCCCCCCCCCCCAATGGCCCCAAAGTCGGGTCGATTTCAACCCATCTAACATATGCGCAAAACTTTGTAAAAAGGAAGGTGTATGACTTTACATTACATTACCAAAACACCAAAACTGACAAAATTTGTCGTCGGGATGGGTTGTCAGACCGCCCCTAAAAACTGGGGGAAATTTTTCCCCTTAAGGTCCATGGACCAAATTATTTTGTCAGAAGGAAGAAGTATGGGTGAACATTACTACAATATAAAAACTGACAAAATTTTCCATTGGGAAGGGGGTGTAACACGCCCCTGAAAAAACACCAAAGTGCCCCTAAACCAAGCTTTACTGCCTAAATTGCTCTGGATGTAGAGAATTTTTTTTTTTTTTTTGGCATTACAACCTTAATAATTCCAACGTGTGTCATTCAATTCAGGTCAAATCAACATAGTACAATTTTGACAATCGTAACTCTCTTGGGGTGCAATTTGGTGTCAAATGATCATTTCAATAATAAGTTATTAAATTGTGAAATTTCTATTGTTTTCTCAAAAGTTGTCAAATTATATTGTCATGATTATATAAACACACCCATTGTCTATCTGCGTCTGTTTGACAGGACATAATAGAGAGCTGACAATTAAGGTGTTTGTGTTTTAACACATGAATGGTAGATTTCATCATGGCAACCAAATAGCCCATATACTTAACTCCAAAAATGTATCAACTGGGGTTTTTTGGTGTTGCACGATTATTATACATTCAAATTTTGTATTGTACCCATATTTCAGAGTATTTTGCAATGTGCAAGGAGAATTTTATACTCGTTGATATTCTAAAATAATTTTAGGTGAAAGCATTACTTCTACATCCAGTTAACATAAATCTAACGATTCAAAATACTGGACTCAAGAGAGGTGATGGCGTCTTTAGTTTCTAATGAGAAAGGTTTGTTCGCAACGTGAAAAGATCGTGGAATAACAATAGATAATAGTTTGTCTATTATTGTGATTTACACAAATATACGGTATATAAACATGATAAAGGTTTGGAATAAAAGTTCCAAAGTATTTTAAGATCGATAATATGCTTTTTGATTGATTGACTGATAATAAGCGCCCACTATAATGATTACAGTCTGCACATTATATTCTGGCAAAAACCTATTGAAAAGATTTTAAAGTGAGTACCGGGAAAGGGTAATGTTATCTCACTGATATCAGTTCACGACTCTCATAAAGGCAAGCTACTATCTTATTTTCAATTATTACGGCTATTCCGCGCGTTTCGAGGATCGACCATTGGATCGACAGAGCAGCACAATCGCATTGATTAAAGGCTAGGACGGAGTAGGCACAGACACGGATATCCAGAGACATAGAGAGAAACTTAGGGAAGAGAAAGAGAAAGAAAGAGGGGAAGGAGGGAGACATGCACAAGGAGAAACATATATATAGTGAGAGATAAAAAGAGAATAGCGGAAGAGGGAGTAAAGGAGAGCGAGAATTAGATTTCAGATTTAGATTTTATTTCGCTACATTTTCATTTTTCAAAGTATATAACAATAACTATTGTGCAATTAACAATATACAAAGGAATTGACAACAAAACTAAGAGTAGAAACACTTTCGATTATTACAAGCAAAATAAAGATCATTGACGTTTGACTTGTAAGAAAAAAATGACAACAGTGAAGGCTACATTAGATTACTTATATGAAAATGAGAATGAAAATAGAGACCAGCATAGAAGCAGAGCTTGTAGAAAAGCTGGTCCCTCGCAAAAGGTAAATCATAAATACAATACATAAAAAAAAAAAAACTAGACTGGGCAATCATGCCTAACATGCCCAGAAAAGGGAAACAAGAAGAATGCACATATACATGGCCATGGAAAGCAAACAAATCATTAACATAACACACTTTCTGTCGAAGAGAAAGCATTGAAAACTGTAAAAACAAAAAGCTAGGAGCAGTAATGATTTAAAGGAGTAAACTTTACAAAAGACGGAACAACAAGGACAATTTGACAGGTGGGGGTTAGGAAGGGAGGGTGGGAAAGGGGCAGGATCAGGAAGGTTTTATTTAGTCTATAGATTTTACTACACAGGTAAAAAAAAATCTTCAGTGAGGGTTCAGTGTTAATAAAAAGCAATTAGCGATTTTTTTCAATTTACGTTTGAGTGCACTCAAACTTAAACTGTCTCGTATATTTAAAGGTAGGGAATTCCAAAATTTAGGAGCGATAAAATGAAAAAGTGTTCTGGGTTAATGCGATACGAGTTCTTGGCAAGTGATACAGATTGATTTGTCTAGTGGGATAATGGTGGATTTCATTATTTACTGTAAATATATTATTGAAGACAGTGGGCAATTCATGACTATGATACTGAAACATAAGTACAGCAAGATTGAGACCGTAAATATCATAAATTTTCAGTAAATTATTGGAGTAAAACAGACCATCAGTGTGGTGGCGATAATTAACACTTCTTACAATTCGCATACTAGCCTTTTTCTGTAATAAAAAACTCTGTCTAACAAGCATGCTGCACTGTTTCCCCCGGCTAATATTCCATAATTTAGGTATAGTAAAACTAGTGTGGAGTATAGTGATAAAAGAATTTTTGGCGGAAAAGACCATTTGAGTTTATAAATCATAACAATATTTCTGGATATCAATTTACACATATGCTTCCATGACAGTTTATTATCTATAATAGTGCCTAGAAATTTTGTTTCAATCACCTTCTGTATATGTATACGGTGTTATCTATTAAAATCGGATGAGGTGGTTCATTAAAAGTATTACTAAATAACATGTGATTTGTTAGTTTTGTTTTGTTTTGGTTTTTTAGATTTAGTGATAACTTGTTAGCCTTAATCCATATTGCAACTGAATCCAGTTCAGAATTGATTACATTACATAAAATTTCTAGGCTTTTTATGCGAAAAATTGATTAGTGTCATCTGCATACATAATAAAAGTCAATAAATTTGATGATCTATGAAGTCATGTATATACAAGATAAAAAGTAAAGGGTCTAGAATAGAACCCTGTGGAACACCACAATTAATATTTATTAATTGCGACATGCAATTTTCAATACAGACAAATTGCTGACGTTCGTATAAATAATTTCGAAATCAATCTAAAACGATGCCTCTTATGCCATAATGTGAAAGTTTGTTTACGAGAATTTCATGATCTATAGTGTCGAATGCCTTAGAGAAATCTGAGAACATTCCTATTGTATGGGTACCGTTATCAATAGAACTTGTAATCTTATTAATTAGAGACAGGAGAGCATTTGTTGTATTATGGTGTTTTCTAAATCTGAACTGAGATTCATGTAAAATATCATTATTATTCAAAAAAGCCATTGTAAGAGTAAAAACTATTTTTTCAAGTATTTTGGAAAATGTTGTTAACAAAGATATTGGCCTGTAATTAGACAGCGATAAAAGGTTACCTTTTTTAAAAATAGGGATTATTTTGGCTAATTTCATTTTGTTTGGAAAAACACCTGTGCTCAGAGATAGATTACATATACAGTGCATCCCAGAAAAAACGAAACCCTAAAAAAGGGTTATTGTGGCCACACTATGTGTCCTATGACAATAATTATCTATTCTCCATAAACTACAGGTATTATGTTTTTAAATGATACCTTGATGGCATCCATGCGTACACGCTTTACTAAGCAGCAGCATTTTGAAAATGACACGCAAAAACTCAGTTGTGCCGGATTTGGGTAAAACCGTAAAAACGTTAGGATCACATGCGAACGTGACCCAAATGTAACGTGACTTTTAAAACCCTATGAGAAGACTGTTTTCATCTGCTTCTTTCCATAATGAGGGCAAGGATTATGCCCTCATAAAAATAAAGGATGGTCAATGCATTGTCCATGATGGCGGTATATATATATAAAGAAAGAGCATGTTTTGTATTGAAATGGTACCTGCAATCGGAATGAAAAGCAGTTTTTTTGCATTTTTCTGAACGGAAGTTTCTTTTAAGAACAAAGTGGACAGAAAGGTACATGCATAATATTTTTCATAAAATTAAAGTGGCACCTTCCATTGTCATCAAATGGAAATACAAGGTAGAAAGGGCATATAAGGCAGAAATATATCAAGATTATGGTAATTTCCCACCTCAGGAGGGGCACCTTTTCCATCACCGAAGGGCACTTTTTCATCTTTTTGAGGGATATTTATTGATTTTGTAATTTTTTTTTTTTTTTTTTTGGGGGGGGGGGGGGTATGCCCCTGCCACCTCTGGAAATTGGTATTGATCCGTGTTTTATGAATTTCTGATTGAAAGCATGCCATCACACAAGGAAATTTCAGGTACCATCTCTTAAAGCTGGTATTTTCCCGTCATTTTCGCATGTAATAATAACGTCTTCACAGGCATTATCCTTGCCCTCATTATTGAAAATTAGATGAAAACAGTCTTCTCATAGTGTTTAAAAAGTCACGTTACATTTAGGTCACTAAAGTTTTCACGGTTTTACCCCAATCCGGCACATGTACAACTGAGCTTTTACATGTCATTTTCAAAATGATGCTGCTCGATAAAGCATGTACGGATGGATGCCATCAAGGTATCATTCAAAAGCATAATACTTCTAGTTTATTGAAAATAGATAATTATTGTCATAGAGCACGTAATGTGGTCCCAATAACCCATTGTTTTAGGGTTTCGTTTTTTTTCTGGGACGCACTGTATAAGTTAGTGGTTCAACAATACTAGATATAATTTTTCTTAATTATAAAATTATCCAGACCATTATGTCCACAGCTGCGTTTACTTATAAAATTGTTAACATCAATGACCGAGCAGCCATTTTGGATTTTCAAAATGGCCGCCATATGTAACTAGTATTGGACACTTTTGAAGATATTTTTGTAACAGAACCCCATTCTGTCATTTTTGTGGTAGCATATTAAAGGGCATTAAATTCTCTACAACATGACACCACATTCGATGGGTTTCGTGATGATATGTACAACAATTTGGGACAAAAAATGTGATTTTTATCATTTTTTTCAAAAATATGAATTGCTTCAAAATACATATTTCTCCATATTTCAAAAGTCCATTTCAGTAATGACTTCTAACTTTACAGAAAATCAACCATATATAGGGTCAATATCATATAAAAATTACAAGTTCATTGCTTATCTAACAAAAAAGTTATAGTACTCTAAAGTTCACACTTTGATATTTTCTAAAACAGAGAAATAAAGCCAAGGGCTGCCTTCTAGTCAGGTTCACTATATATTTTTGTTCAAAGTTTTTGGAGATTAGCAAAACTATACATTTTCGGAATCGTTAGAGCATGGATAAGCAAAATAATGATGTTGGCATTTGCACAAACACCGGTTTGGTGGCCATTTTGGATTTTCAAAATGGCCGCCATAAAATACATAATTTGCCTTATCTCAGCTTCTTTTAAAGGTATAAACGTAATGAAATGGGCCAGTCCTACTATTTATGAGTGCAGAAAACAAATGGTGACATCTAGACGTCTTCTTCTACCGCTTCCTCGCATATGGAGGCCATTTTGGATTTTCAAAATGGCATACGTGTAATATATAAGTTGCCTCATCTCTGCTTCTGGTCAACCTAGGAACTTAGCAAAAATATTCTCATCCTTTTCTTGGTCGATAAAGCAATTGGTGACATATTTAGACTTCTAATCTTAATGCGTCATCGCACACGGCGGCCATTTTGTATTTTAAAAATGGCACACATATATATGTATGTATATAAATATATATATATATATATATATATATATATATATATATACAGGGGCGGCGCCAGGGTATTTTGATAGGAGGGGCAAGACGACCTAAAGATGACGTCATATTTTTTCTCCATTAAATAACAGGGGTAATATAGAGTTATATGTTTAAGACCTCTCTTTTTAATACTCCTCTTTCTTCTTTCTTCCCTTTTCTTCCCTTTTCTTCCTCCTTTTCTTCTTTTTTCTTCTTTTTTTTTTCTTCTTTTTTTTTTCTTTTTTCACTACTTGAAAAATCATAGGGGGGGGGGGCGGTCGCCCCCTCTGCCCCCCCTGTAGCGCCGCCCATGTATATATATATATATATATATATATTCAAGTCAACCAATAGCAACTTAACAGAATATGCTAGTACTTTGTTTCCTGGGTCAGGAAAACGATTAGTGACATAATTAAACTTCCATTCTCAACGCTTCATTGGACATGGTGGCCATTTTGAATTTTCAAAGTGGCCGCCACAAATACATTATTTCCCCTACGTCGGGTTCTTTTCAACCTAGAAACTGAATGAAATATGCTAATCCTACGTTTCTTGGGTCGAGAAAAGAATCTGTGACATTACTAGACTTCTACTCCCAACGCTTCATCGCATATGGCGGCCATTTTGGATTCCCAAATTGGCCGCCATGAAATATTATATTGCCCTATCTCTGCTTCAAGGCAGCCTAGAAACATATTGGAATATTCTAATACTATGTTTCCAGGGTCAGGAAAAACAATGGTGACGTCATTAGAGTTCCCATCTCAACGCTTCATGTGGCTTCCATCTTGGATTTTCAAAATGACCGACATAAAATGCATATTTTACCCTTTCTCCATGGTCAACATAAAAACTACCTGAAATATGATGCTTATGTTTCCTTGATAAGGAAAATATTTGGTGCTATTACAAACTTATAATCTTGATTCTTCCTTCACTTTAAGCATTTGGGGCGCTAAAAGCCCTCAAACAAATTTCATTGCGTCTCTAAACTGAAACTATGCCACGTTCTGGCTTTTGTCCTTGAAGTCTTGCACAGGAGCCCTCAGACAAATTTCATTTCGTCTCTAAACTCAAACTGTGCCACGTTCTGGCTTTTGTCCTTGAAGTCTTGCACATATTTTGACACCAAGCTTAGAAAAATTATACAGTCATGCTATATTTTGGTTTCTAATTTTCTTCTCTTCAGGCAAGAATTTATATTTTTGTACAATTTGAATGAAAAACAGCAATTTGATTTTATTTCTTTGTAGATCATTTGTAATTTCTTCTTCTTTTATTATCCCTTTTCTATCTGAATATTGATTCAGAAAAAAGACCCTCTAATAACAGACCTATAAAGCAAGATATATGGTTGAAAAACAATTGAATGCAAATGAATAAAGTCACTTTTAACGACTTTTGTTTTTCAGTCTACGAACTTTCCCATCGACTATCATCACTGGTCAGCCCACCCCCCCCCCTCCCCGGATAACTACCCCTTGAATTAAATACCAAGTGCAGTTCTTTAGCTGTATTATTGTAACCTACTACTCAATAATACTGTATCAAACTAGAGACAGACTTCCTGTTCTAATATGTCGACCAGCATGTGCAAACTAAATAATTGTATTTTACAGTACAACAAATATTTATTACATACTTTACTTGGCCCAAAGACGTTTTAGGGCACTGCAGTTAGGCTAATCTATTGCAATTGTATACATGTAGGATCACGCCATTACAGCACAGACAGCTCACAACCTTTAAAATGCTCATTTCCTACATGTCATTTTTTTTTTTAACTTTTACTTTCAGTTCTGCTTTTTGAGGTAAATAGTAAAAGCTTAATAACATAAATAAGGAGAAATAAAGAAAATTATACAAATAGAATAAGAAATATTGCGTTTTAACCACTTTGTACAAAAACAGAGAAAAAATCTCGAAAGGTCACATTTTTTTTGCTTTCAGTTCTTCTATATAAGATAAATAGTAAAGCTTAAGTAAGACAATTTTTAAAAAATAACATAAACAGTGGTAGCAAGAAATATTGTGTTAAATCACTTTTTACTCAAAACGTCACCTAAGTTTAGAAGGATCTTTCGTGGCAAAAGATTTTTGCAATGCTGAAATGAAGAAAGTCAAAATTTAGAGAGGCGTGAAATGCGCTGATTGAGACCAACCGATGAACTTTATCTACAACTGAGCCATGGGGGGGGGGGGGGGGGGGGGCTGACGCCTCTTGCCCGAATGTAAACTTTACTTTCAGCCCCTAGCCCCCACCCCTCCCCACCTCGTAAGACTATGCTCGTTTTAATATTGAAAGTGCTTGGAAATGTTACAGGGGACCCAATTTGGGGGGTCAACCAGACTTGGACTGATGGTCTGATGGTAAAAACTGTTTGGTATCAATATGTCCTCCCTGTACAACTGAGGGGGGGGGGGGGGTGCGGGCGCAAGTTTTGAACCCCACCACCAAGTATCTACATGTTTTAGAGTGTAAATCTTGTCTATCACGTGAATACAGGTCCCATGTTATTTCACTGATAGCCTAAATTGCTTCCTTGTACCAGTAATACTTGTAGGTATTGTTTTAAGTTAAATTTTAGAGGGAAAGGGGGGTGGGGGGGGGGGGGGGAGAAGGGTAAGGCATTGGCAGATATTTTTCCAGTAACTGTGAGATTTTAATGATTTGTCAAGGCTCATTGATTTTTTTACCATTATCCAAAGTACTTTGTACCAATTTGTCTCGTTTTAAAACCAGAAAGGGGGAGGGGAAGGCATGGACATGTAGGGGTGCAAGTTCTGTACCCTATAATCTAGTATAATACGTGTGTTGGAGTGTGAATCGTGATTATCACTTAAAACCAAGTTTCCTCATATACATTATTGGACAGTTAGCGTTTTTATTTCTCAACACATATCATCGGTTATTAGGCACATTTGTATCATAGCAACGGGAACTAATAAACAATTGTATATCACTAAAATATGATCGTACTGAATCATCTGACATCACACTTCCTATCAAAATATTCATCTGCATGACAATAGCACGTACTACCGAAATAATCCATTTCACGTCTCCCAATGTTACCATTGTCAGGGAGAAGGCAGCACTTAGTAACCACTTTTGTTATCGATTCTCTACTTTAGCTAATACCAAAGTGTCAACTTTAGAGCGCTATAACTGTTTTGTTTTATAAGCAATAGACATGTAATTTTTATACGATATTAACCGTACATATGGGCAGTTTTCTGAAAAGTTTGAACTAATTAGTGAAAATAGCTTTTGAAATAATGAGAAATACGTATTTTGAAGAAATTCATATTTGTAAAAAATTATGTAAACAATCACATTCTTGGCCAAGAATTGTATCGCAAATCATCACCAAACCCATTAAATGTGGTATCATGTTGTAGAAAATTTAATGCCCTTTAATATGATGATACATACATGGTAAGATGAGGCTCTGTTAAAAAAATATCTTCTAATTTGTTCAGTACGAGTTACACTTAGCGGCCATTTTGAAAATCCAAAATGGCCGCTATGCCGGTGATTTGTGCAAATGCCAACATCAATTTTTGAATTTCCCATGATCTAACGATTATAAAAATGTATAGTTTTGCTAATCTTCAAAAATTTTGAACGAAAGCCCATTTTCTTACATAGTGAACCAGGCTATACCGTCATCATATCACAACACAGAAAGTCATGTGAGTTGATTCCTTCTAGAAATATCCCTTCTAGTAATATCCCGAAGAAAAGTGATGTAATATATTATGTTTAATGCAAAAGGTAATTATTCTATTTCATCAAAAATTCAAGATGGCCACCAAAATGGCTTTTTTGAACCATGATTATGCGATGGGGCATTGAAATGTTGGTTACATCCATTACAAAAACCTTTTTTTTTTTTTGGGGGGGGGGGGGGAGTGCACTGTGATCCCCTCTTCCTGCTAGACTAAAACTTGCTCGAAGTACATGTATGTTTGTATGTGATGCTCAGGTGTAATAAGTAGCTTAAGTAGGGGTCAGAAGATATTACGTTTTATCAGGGATCTGGGCGACCAGTTACTATTATACCAAACCATTATCTATACAATACGTAATTTAATATTTTTAAAACAATGTCACGTGCTTTTAATGCAACCATACTGTCTAGAATTAACATTTTTTAAGGGACAATGTAAAATGGTGATGGAAATTACATACGACAATACTACCTTACATGTTAAAAATATATGGATTGTTTATATGATTTTTTTTCATGCCATCGTAAGCTATAATGGGTTAGTACTTATGTTTGCAATTAGTCATCTATTCACCTTCCCTGTGGTCGAAGGAGAGGGAGATGGGGTAGGGTGGAATCAATTTGCCGAGCACTTTGAAAACAAGCAGGAAATAGTGTTCTAAGATTTTCCATCTGCCGACATGCCTATGAAGAAGACATTCAGTTTGTCGACTACTTTTTCACGTAGGGAAGTGCCACCCCATCCCCTCTTCTCACACCTCTGCCCCTGCCCTTACCCGTAAGGAAAAACATGAAGGAGAGCCATAAAACATTCCTGGTGAAGAAGGTCAACATTAGTGCAAGTCCAGCAGCCAATCCACAGAATGACGCTATAATCCTCCGGTCTCCTCCATGAACCAAAATGAGCATCGCCAAGGGCGCTAGGGCGGGAAAAGAACAATACATATATAAACAGTTATAATGAAAGAAATTAGACAAATGTAAACAACTTTGGAGAATCTCTTGGAAATAACTACACAATATTATGATAAATAAAAGTGAGAAATTAATGGTGCGTGCCTACATAAAAGTTCTCCATTGCTGTCCACCCTTTTTGAAATTTTTGCAAAGGTTGAAAAAATGTCTTCGCTGGGATTCGAACCCGGATATATATATATATATATATATATATATATACATGTATATACATTAAAGAAATTTTGGAATCTCTTCTATCGAATGACACTTCTTTCGAATGCCATCTCTCCCTTTTCACTGTTTCTTGTATAAAGTCCAAAACAAAAGCATTAATGTTTCACTGTATCACATCCTTTCATAAATTATGTTATACCCCAAAAGGCCCCTAAAATCTGATCACTTTTTCATTCTTGTTTTGCTCGTCAGAAATTTAAAATTTTAAAACTGTGCCCGCTATTTCTATTTTGTACCGGAACCCTGGAACCGCGTATATACAGTATAATAATAACAAATCTCACATCCAAGGTATGTGGTAGCAGGCATAATTGACGTCACAAATCCTATTGTAGAATTTGAGACTTGTAACTGCTCTACCATCTCAGGGATAAGCACGCCGAGTGATTTGGTAATTCCGATGTCGAGACAAAATGAAAAGAATCGAGCCATCACGACCACAAGTCCCCACGTGTCGACTTCCTGAGCCATGGCTCGTTCAGTTTCTCCTTTGCTATTCTGAAAATATAGGATAACAATGCTGTATCATAATATGTAAAAATCTAGGAACACATAATCGCAGGTGCGGCGATTTCTTGTCACGGCCGGGAGGACGAGACTAGCCGACCGGGGGGGGGGGGGGGGGGGGGAGCGGGGGGTCTGTGACGATTCATCCCCCCAAAAGAATTGCATTTTGCATTATCAAAACCTTGCATTTTGGCGAATTCAGTAAATATTATATTTACTATTTTGCAAGGTCGGTTAGCGACCAAGGGAGAAAATTTGAGTTTTAGAGCACTTTTGATCACAAAGCCAAATCCAAAAGTCACCATTTACACAGATCGGGTATTTTTAATTTTCGGAGGGGGGGGGGGGGCAAACCTTGAATATATGTTCCTCGTCTCCCCACCCCCCCCCCCTGAATTGCTGACCCTACAATAGGTCCTATGTGGGACGTTTACATTGTCTACTGTATTGCACAGAGGAATCTCATGTAGTTTTGGTAGCAAAAAGGAAATTGGAAAGAAACGTATTAAACATAGTCTCATGTTCACTGGCGTAATGGTGTGGGGGGGGGGGGGGCTGCCCCCAAAAGTTCCACGACCGAAAAAGAAAAAAGAAAAGGGGAAAAAAGGAAAGAAAGGAGAAGGAAAGATAGAAAAGGAAAGAAGAAAAAGAAAGAAAAAACTAGAAATTTAATTCGTCACTGAAGACGAATTAGGTGGTCTGTCTGTCCCTGTGGCAAATTGCTTTGTCAGACGTGATAATATTTCTGCAAGATAATAATCATGATAATGTTGACGACAATGATGATAAGATGGCCATATAAGTGATGACAATGACGATAATGATATATTGATAATGGCATAAAACGTGTGCAAAATGAATTTGGGAGGATTTGGATCATTTCTAAATTTTGCGCACGCACGGACGCGCGTATGGACGCGTACGCGCGCGTTTAACGAAAAGACCTTGACTGGAATGACAGTGAATTAACCATGCCAAATATGAAAGAGAAATGACATTTCGTTATGAAGATATGACCAGAACTTGATTTTCACAAAATGGCGCCTGGATGACGTCATAATAACCTGATGACCTTGAAAAAGATGTGGGAACTTGACCATATTAGGACTGATGACTGACGAAAATATGAAGAAAATTGACTCAGTCGATTTTGAGAAATAGTGATAACGAAGTGGACGATTTGATATTGCAGGACATGTGGGAGATTATCCCCTTAGCTTTAATACACGACAGGGAATGAGATTGTACACATACTACTGCACACTACTTTCCAATAGACATAACACGCAAAATTAGGCAGTTTATTACATTGTTTATGATGGTATATGTTATAATAATCGAAGAAGATGGTAAAATGAAAGGTAAAAAAAAAAAAAAAAAGTGAAAAAAAAACAAAAAAAAACGGTCCCACCGGGAATCGATCCGGGGGTCGCCGGTATGGGAGGCAAGTGCTTTACCAATGGACCAAAATATTTCCAATAGAGATAACACGTAAACGAAATACGGGATTCTGAAATCGCATTTTGTAGTTAAAAAATGGGCATGAACCCGACATCTGATCAAAAATTGGAGGGCACATTTGTGAAAGCATATAGTCTCAGCTATATCATACTAAAATTTGGAAGAAAATCGAGGAGAAATTACAAAGATACTGCTCAAAGAAGACGGGAATGTAGAATCAAGATTTGAGAAAAAGTCATGTCCCATAGAGAATACACGCAAAATGTGAAAAATTGACATGCCTCCTTTAATCGCAAAAATACGCCATGATGCCTTTGTCAAAATGAAAAATCGTGGAACTGATCTTGTAGAGAATTGTCTCAGCTACAACATATCAAAATTTGGAAGAAAACCGACTATCTATTACTGAAATATTGTCAAATGAATACAAAATATATGACATCATTTTTTCAAAATTGAATTTTTGAGTTCATAGGCAAATATGATGATGTCACAAAATCCGATCGGCCAAAATTTTGCATGAATCGAAATCTACAACTCATAGGCTTTCAGAATATGTAATAAAATTTGGGGGTAGCGGTTCATTCTGACGAGCTATGGCGGATTCTAGATAGGCATGTTTTTACCACTTTTTACATTATATTGCCCATTGACGCGCGCACGAATTTGAAAGTTTGACGCGCGCGTGTGGCATTATGGAAGGTCGAGAATGACTGTAAATAATTAGAAATTGTCAAGAATAGTGTCAGAAATACAAACCATGCGAAAAAACGGCGTTTTTACGTTCTGTACGCGCTGCGCGCGCATAACGCGCGCGCGGACGTGCACGCACGGAAAATTTTTTGAATGCTGAAAATAGCCTAAAACGTGTGCAAAATGAATTTGAGATGATTTTGAGCATTTTTGACCCTTGACCTGAAGTTTATCTGTATTAAATATGGTTCATTTTTGATGACTCGTTATGAAGATATGATCAATAATGTGATTTCACAAAATGGCGCCTGGATGACGTCATGATGACCTGATGACCTTGAAAAAATTTCTGGCACTTGACCTTGACAGGCCTGATAACTCACTGAAATTTGATGAAAAGTGAGTTGGCCAAATTTTAGTAATCACACCCACAAAAAAGTGGCGTAAATAAAGAATAAAGAAAGAAAATTCTGACGAAATTAAGAGGTGATCTGTCTACGACAGACCACCTAAAAAATGATAATAAAAGGAAAGACGTCCACTTTATATATTTGGCTAGAAAAAATGTATTTTTCTGATTGCAGTAGAACTAGTAGATCTCTACGTCTTTTAGAATATAAATGGTTGAATTTTCTTACTATCTCCCCTTCCATATGCATTTTTTGCCGCATGCAAGATATATTTGTTAATCCAAATTTTCTTATTAGAGGAGGGGAACTTTCCTCTTATACCCAAACTAGCCCCTTTACAATAGGCTCACACAATTTCTTTCGAAATTTCTTTCGAAAGTGAGGAAAGTAAATAATGAGTTAATGGTACAGCACCCTATTCAGGCTCCGAAGTGCTTAGAATGCAAACTTTCGCTATTCAAAACAGAAAATCCTCTTACTCTGCCGCCCCGCTCCCTGCCTTTTTTTAAAACTTAAAATTTTAAAAAATCTATAAAGAGGTATTACATAGGCAGAGAGGAATCGTCCCTCGAAAATGAAAGTCGCAAAAGAATTAATGACGATATAAGCTGCCTATCCCGTAGGAGAAAAAAGAAAAGGGAGAATCTAAGCTCATTTTGTACTTGTGTGCATGAAAGTGGTCTAAAATGCAGTGTTTCAACTACAAAACTTAAACTTTTCTGGCTACACGACGTCGCAAAATAGAATATTTAATTTAGCAAGGGCGCTGGACTCTGAAAGTGCAACATTTTAATGATACAGCGAAATGCAAAGCCTTTTTATTTGTGGGAGGGGCGGGGATGTATACCCCCCCCCCCCTTAAAAGGATTTATATACGGGTATAATATGTGCTTTAGAAAATAGTGCAATTCTTACTGCAGGCTCAGCCCCTTCAAATTTTTTGGCTCATTACGCCAACATGAGTTATATTGTTTTCCATGTATCAAAAGATGTTTGTACGAGATCATCTGGTATTCCACCAATGATTTTCGGTGAATTTTACCGTAAATGTATGACAGAAACGCTAGATCACGGCAATATACTGCCCTATGCTAGGACCTTTCCACCCCGACGGCTCCGCGCACAACAATTCTCGAGGCTTCGGACAGAAAATAGCATGTGCATCACTGTGTATAGGTTATGAACTTGTGTATGGTGTATAGTGCACGCTGAAGGTCTTGGGAGTTTATATCCCTCGATCACCCGGCACCTAAATTATTTTTTGCCTCTCATTTGTTTAATATGCCACTTTCGGATGTGAAATCTTCATAGCATCTTTGTATTGCTAGTATCTTGCTATGTATCAACAAAAATCCAATAAATCTGACGAAAAGTTTTTTTTTTTTTTTAACATTAGCTTTACGTACGTAGAGATCTCAGGCAATACTGTACACAGTATATTGTAGCGTACTAGAATGCGAGGGAGCGTAACGACCGAGCGAGAAAATTTCCCAATTTGAATAGTGAAAGTCTGCATTTTAGAGCTCTTGGTGATGCTGCAGCCTTTACTCATTACCTACTACACAATTATTTTTTTTCAGTCTTCAAAATTTCAGGGGGGGGGGGGGCAGAGGACTATCCCCCCAGAAAAATTTCATGGGGGATGTGTCCTCCCGTCCCCTCAAACGGGATCACCACCCCTGCATAATCGTATAGACTGAGTGGGCTGGACGCGTCGAAATTTCCCCAAACGAATTTTAGTCCCAGTCAGACCCTAGCTATAGGCATAATTTGAAAACTTAAGGTCTTAACCAGATAATATTCTCTTTTAATTTCTCAAATACTTGTGAAATTCAGACAAAGTTTATGAGACAACATCATCAACTGCAACATTTCATCGACGGTAGTAGTGCTTTTTAGATTTAGCAAATTACGATTTTGATACACTTTTTGGGAGAGACCCTGTAAAATGAACGCATCGATATCAAGTTCGGAAATACACTGACTTACCGGTGTGACGGCGGATCGTGTTAAGCGGCAGATTTGGTGACAATGCGCCCGGCGGATTAAGTACTCTGCTCGGCGAAAGGGCTCGTGGATTTGGTATCATTTTGCGAATATCGTTCCCTTTGAAAGTATCGTTTCATAGTCTCATGTTATCATCAGACCCCCCAAATTTGAGAGTCTCATACAAGCAGACCATTCATAATTAGATGATAATAATAAGCTATCAGGGCAAGTGTAATAATTCATATGAAACAATACTTCAAATAGACCCCAATTTAAAGGTACAGTTTGATATTGTTTTTGGCTATGATAAAAAAAAATAATACAAACTTTTAAAAACAGCATGAAAACCATGAAAAGTATTTAAGAAAAGATATTTTCAAGTAAATTATGGCATTAAAAAAAAAAAAACCAATGTGCCTTTTTACAACGCTCCCCCACAAATGCTCTGTATGTAAAGAAAAACTTTTTTCTTACATTCTGACTATGACAACTCAAAGAGTGTTTTTATTCAATTCAATTTAAATTTTCATAACATAATTTTGAGTATATGAATCTTCTTGAAGGGCAGTTCGGTGTTAATTCGTCTGGTTAATAAGTTATTCAATTGTTTAAAATATGTGTTGCTTTCTTAAAAGTAGCCAAAGTTTAATTTCTCAATAATTGAATTGAATTTGAATTGAATTTGAATTGAATAAAACACTTTTCGTTTATCATAGCTAGAAGGTAAGAAAATGCTTTTTTTTCTTTATATACAGAGCAATTTTTTTGGTCGCCTGAAAACCCTTCATACAAATAATAATTACCCGTATTTCGTGAACAAGCAGGGGGTAACTAATACTATTATTTGTATGAAGGGTTTTCAGGCGACCAGAAAAATTGGGGTATCTCATGGTTTGCGCAAGAGTACCCGGATGACCGTGCAATTTTGAAACAATATCTCAGGGTTTGTGTAAAAGTACCCGGATGACCGTGCAATATATCTCCATATCTCATGGTTTGGGGTGCGCGTGACGCGTAAAAAAGTGAATACGCGCTTAAATACGCAAAGGTTAAGACAATGGATGTATGTGCGCAGCTCTTGCAAAATGCTTGGGTAAGGACAAAAATGTTTTTCTACCTGTTTTTTATGTCGAAGTCAATACAAGAACATAAGGACATGTAATGGTGAAAATTGAGGAACTAGGTATCATACAATTAATAATAATGATAATATTGAATGGCTTTTCTTTCGTGGGACACAAGGATATATCGTACTCGCAAATCGTACTCGAAAATATTTCACTCGTCGTGCATGCCGACTTGTGAAATATGCTCATAGCTCGTGCGATATATCCTTGTATCCCACTCAAGGCCATTCAATATTATATAATTATTATTTGTATGAAGGGTTTTCAGGCGACCAGAAAAATTGGCGTATCTCATGGTTTGCGCAAGAGTACCCGGATGACCGTGCAATTTTGAAACAATATCTCAGGGTTTGTGTAAAAGTACCCGGATGACCGTGCAATATATCTCCATATCTCATGGTTTGGGGTGCGCGTGACGCGTAAAAAAGTGAATACGCGCTTAAATACGCAAAGGTTAAGACAATGGATGCATGCGCGCAGCTCTTGCAAAATGCTTGGGTAAGGACAAAAATGTTTTTCTACCTTTTTTTATGTCGAAGTCAATACAAAAACATAAGGACATGTAATGGTGAAAATTGAGGAACTAGGTATCATACAATTAATAATAATAATATTGAATGGCTTTTCTTTCGTGGGACACAAGGATATATCGTACTCGCTTTGAAAATATTTCACTCGTCGTGCCGACTCGTGAAATATGCTCATAGCTCGTGCGATATATTCTTGTATCCCACTCAAGGCCATTCAATATTATATAAATATCTACGGTCTGGTGCCATATTCCATGAGGCCGGAGGCCGAATGGAATATGGCACCAGACCGTAGATATTTTCGTATTTCGTGAGAACAAGCAGGGGGTAACGATTTTATCTTTTTAAGTGTAGGTCAACATGAAAACTGTAGTGTAATCTTATTGAAAAAAGTTACGATGAAAACATAGTTCATATTTCAGAAACTTTGGTCTACTCACCACTTTTACTTTCTTGTCTTTCTTAATTGTCAACAAGATCAAGCGCATATACAGGGATATACATGCGCGCAGCTGTGATTATAACGTCATCACGGAATACGGGAAATATTCAGGGATTGATTTAGCGCATGCGCACAAATATCAACAACAATGCAAAACATAAAAACAACAGCGACATATGACCTCATTCACGAAATACGGGAAATATTCAGTGGATGGTTCGTATATGTGACCGAGTACACGGGTAATACGGGATTTTATCAAAGACATGATTGACCAATGAGATAACAGAATTCATGATCACTAAAAGATAAATTTCCATATCTCACGGTTTGAGGTGCGTGTAACGCGTAAAAAAGTGAATACGCGTTTAAATACGCAAAGTTTAAATGGTGACTAAATTAGAGAGAAAAAAGGTGCTGTTTCCATGTATTTTTGCATTCAAATCACGAATCTGGCAATTGATTGTCAAAATTATGTCTCGTTTTGGCGAAAAAGGGGGGAAAGTAGAGGTTGGGGCCGAGTACACGGGTAAAACTCGTGAGCTGATTGGCTAATTGACGTCACACCCCCAAGTGACGTATGAAGAGTAAGAGGCACAAGATCTGCAGGCTGCGGCAATGTAACATTGTACACACAATGCGGTATTTGACCCCTCTGTTCAACGGACAATTTATGAAAAAGGGAAATTAATCAGTACAGTCTAAGGAGTGAATAATCATTATCAATATATTTTCTTCAAGATCAGTGAACACTTTTGCCCAAATATACAGCTCTTGTTTTGTTTTTTTAACTTTTCTTTGAACAATGTTCTCATCCATCTGAGCTTGCCGAACGATAGTTTTGCATTGGTTTTAAACGCGTACACAGCCGTTTTATGCGTCTGTGCAATGTACTACACATCTTTAGTACGGCAACTGTGTTCCCCCTCGTACTAAGCGACTGGTGAACACTTTTGTTTGGTTTGTTTTTACTCTCGCCTTTCTTTACTTCGCTTTACATGTACTACGGTAGTACTGACTTAGATTTTTGGCTGAATTCTTCGAGTAACTCAGAGAGATGGATAGTGATCGCGAGTCCGATTTGGAGGACTTTTTTTGAGCCAGATACGAACTCTGATTAATCAGATGATTTATCGATCCCGAAAGAGAAGAAGCTCAAGTGCAGTGGCATTGGGAATTCTACCATTATGTTTGAACCCCTCGCAGAAGACGCGCCAGGGCATGGTGAAGGGGTCGCGGGGGAAGGGGCCGCGGGTGAAGCTGCTGCAGCTGCTGGAGAAGAAAAGTGATCACTGCAAATTGTAATCCACTCGCTTGGCCCTTGCCACTCTGCCCACGTGCAGGCAGTGCCGAACGGTGCAATTAACCCAAGAATTCGCATTGATTTGACCTCGCTTTTCTGTTGAATGAACACGATGTTTCGGTGAAACCGCTGGGGAAGTGTCGAAGCAAAACTGCTATAACTTTGGCATATGACCATGAATCTGAATGATCTTAATTGTTTTGAAAATGGGAATCAGCAGATTAACTAGTCATCATATTTTTTTTCTTCAAAATCGATGGAAAAACGGGGACAAACGTACAAGAAACATTACATTAAAAATACAAAATAAAAGTCCAAAATATGCATTAAAATTACACATTTCTAATCGGAAAACAAAAGAGATATTGGAGTATGTCATTAATCAGATATTAAAGATACTTTGTGTGAAATATCATTTTCTAAAAACCATGCATCCGAAAATGTCTGTAAAAAAATCAAATACAATGCATTTTCGTACCTTGAATCCGAACGCTGATCTACCGAGTCACTTTCCGTGGCGATGACGTCATTCTCAATAATACAGTCCCACATTATGCTAATCAGTCTTGTTGGGTTTGAAACATAAAACGGCTTTCACGTGATTTCGTGGGGGAAAATGTAATCTTTGGAAGATTTGAATAATCTTCCAAATGCCTCAGAAATTCATAGCAAATATATATTTACGGAAATAAACCTGAAATAAACTAATTATCGACCTCATGGCTTTACCGGTTACCATCGACACAGCACTGACATGTAGTAAACTCTCATGTCGTCTGCTGCAGCAGCTGAACCAGTGCTGCTTGGCTGTGTGTGCCAGGTCAATGAGGTCATCGATCTGGTGTGGAACAGGAGGAAGGGGAGCTTCTACTTTGACACGATAATTCTATTTATAAAATCTACTACTACTTCTACTGCTGCTGCTGCTGCTGCTACGACTTCATTGCTAGTCCACTGATTTTGATCAATCATGAAAATAAAATATGCAGTAGCAGTAGTAATAAGAGAAATGTTATATTAATAATCGGGGGGGGGGGTACAATGTACATTTTTCTTTCAAGGGGGGTGGGGCACGGGCTGGATGTGCCCCCCTAAATCCACCACTGATAATAATAGTAAAAGAAATAATTATGATAATGATAATAATAATTACATGTATTCTGTCATTATTATTATTATTATTATTATTATTGTTATTATTATTATTATAAAGAAGAGGAGGAGGAAGAAGAAGAAGAAGAAGAAGGGGAGGAAGTGCGCATGCGTGCAGTCTGATTTCTAGCCATGACGTCATATTTTTTTTCAGGTTACTGTTCCTACACAGTTTTCAGTTTGTGAAAATAACCCAATATATTTTCCATTATATCTCCGAAAGTAAGGCTTCGGCACGGCGAAAATTTCGTCACGAGGTCCGTAAAAGTCTCAAGAATATGTATGTACTTGATAATGAATATTGAGCGAAACGTCAGGATTTGTCTGTAAATAATCTGAGGGTAGTTTTGAAGGACAACAAAACATGAAAGGTTTGATAAAATGAAAAGTAATTCATCATTTTATTTTTTATTTCATGTGCACATTGATATGACTCTTTCAAATCATTCCTGAAATTCTGAGCGAAATCCGCCCACAAACAATGGAGAAACGAGAGGGGGAAAGTTTGGTAAAAAGGTGAACTTCTGAACGTGAGTGCTTCGTTGACCGTTACAGATTCAAAACGATTTCGGTCTGAACGGCGAGTTAATTGATCTCCTCCTCTCCGACTGAGCATACCTTTGCGATCCACAATTTCCGTAGATTTTCATCTTCAGGAAAATGATGTACGTAGGCTTACGTCATCTTTAGGGGTCTTGCTACAGCCCGCAACTATACACCGATTTGGCATTATTGATGAAATTGTGTCCCAAAATCAAAGTTATTGTGAGGAATTAAACACACGAAAATATGCGATGCAAATGGTCGATGCGGTGAATGTCATGCTCGGCGCGCACCGGGCTGGGCCTGCCGCTGGCCTGCCGGGGCCTGCGGGCGCGCACGGTATATAGGTTGGTGGAATACTTTCCCTTACTTCTCGTACGTCACAGATCACGTGATCATGATGTCTCTCGATGGGTTTTTTTTAGGGGCGGGGCTTATGACTGTGTAAATCAGCAAAAATGTACTTTTCAAATGATTATGAAATACGACTGAATGCATAAAAAAGTGTATGATAGATATTTTTTGGCTCCTGATGACTCCTTCCTACGTAAAAATGGGCAATTAATTTTCTATTTTAGTCACCCTTTAAGACAATGGATGTATGCGCTGCCCTTGCAAGATGCTTGGATAAGGACAAAATGATGTTTTTCTACCTTTGTTTTATGTTGAAGTAAATACATAAACATAAGCACATGTAATGGTAAAAATTGGGAAACTAGGTTTCACACAATTAATAATAATATTGAATGACTTTTCTTTCGTGGGACACACGTGCGATATACCCTTGTATCCCACTCGAGGCCATTCAATATTATATAAATATCCTGTACACTGAATATGTCCAGACTGCATGTTTTTATTAATTTTTTTCATTACTAGACCATCAATCATACCTTTGCACTGTCACAAAATATGTAAAGAATACCTTCTTCTCTTGCTCGTTTGCAGGTCGTTAAAGCTCACTTATAGTTTCGGTAGCAGAGAGAAAAATGTTATGAATCGTCTTATACACTCACATGGTTCTCCTTGTATCAAAAAATACATGTGCGGAATTATTTGATATTTCATCCATGATTTCCGGTGAATAGAAGTGTAAATATTTAAAAAGAACGCTAAAAAAATGTTCTACGCGACCCTTCAACCCCCAATGGCTAAGCTCTCTGCACATCAATCGCAGCGCTTCACTGGAAGTTAGCGTGTGAGACGCTTGTGTAAACAACCCTCATAGGTTTTGCACGTCGTGTGTAGTGATGCCGTCGTGTTGCCGTTGTTGGAATTTACGTCCCAGACCTGGTAGATTATCTAAAAAAAAAAAAAAAAAAAACCCTCTCCTTTGTGTATTATGAGGTGATCTGTCAATATGACAGATCACCTCTTATATTCGTCAGAATTTTCTTTCTATCTTTAGTAGGTGATCTGTCAATATGACAGATCACCTCTTATATTCGTCAGAATTTTCTTTCTATCTTTATTCTTTATTTTTATTTTTCTTCCACTTTCTTGTTCCATCGAAATCTCAAAAAATTTTCAGTCAATTTTCATGACATTTCAGTCAGTCATCAGGTCATATATGGTCAAGCTCCAAAATCTTTTTCAAGGTCATCAGGTCATCGTGACGTCATCCAGGCGCCATTTTGTGAAATCACATTATCGATCATATCTCCATAACGTACCTTTGGCTGTCAGACCGAAGTCAACGAGTCCACAAGCTAAGGAGTTTCCTCCGATGGAGACGGATCATAACCAGTCTACGGACATCCATGGAGCTTCGGCAGGGAATTATCCAATAATTGTTGACGCGGGAAATCATTGATTTTGTGGAGCAATTTGAAAGATTTCGATGTGCATAAATAATGAAACAACGAAATTATGATTTTATATGAATAAAATATGTCTGAGCTTCGGAACCTGTAGAACAGCCGGATAATATAGTAATTTCATCAATTTCGTCAGAAAGTAGGAGGAACCAAATTTTGCAAGTCTTGCAAAAATGATGTGTCGTCGGTTATCAAAATCATATGAAAGTATTGCGTGGAATGCATAATCGGTGCCATCGGTAGAATAATTTGGTTGATCTGAGAGCATTGGAAATCTACCTAGATATATCATTTTGATTGACAGTGAAGAAAAGACCAAAATGAATAACGTCAACGAAATCAGAAAAGGCTGAGAACGGCTGAGAACATGGTACGTGAACTTATGCAATATTCTTGATATCGAGTATGATAAGTTTTGCCTCAAGATATGATAGGTGTTTCTTTTTTCTCTCTGATGTTGTTGTGTTTTTTTTTGTGTGTGTGAGTGACAAAAAGTAGTCACTGAACACCTTTATATCAATTTATATTGTGTTTGAAAATTCTGAACCAAGAAAAGTTTAAGCCTTTATAATAGAAAGGTGTATACATGTATATTACACCTAGAGAGAGAATATTAGCAGAATTTAATTTGGTAAAGGATGGCATTGTAATTTAAGATATATTTCAGGGTTAACCGTTTTATATAATCTTTGATATTGTTATGACTGTATACACAGTGATATTGGTTTTTTTTTTGTTTTTTTGTTTTTGTTTTTTTTAAATCTTCCTTCTTTTCTTTCAACATATTGCTGTGAATTACTTGAGTTTATCTTATCCAACATTAATGATGACGTTGTTGTTTATATTGGCCTCAGATTGAAGCAAATAAAACGAAAATAATAAGATAGAAATTAATGGGGATTTAGTATCTTATCAGTAGATAGGATATTATATAGGAATAGTGAGTGATGATTTTGATGTACATGATATTCATGATATCAGGAAAGGAAGGATATCATTTTATCATATCTGGCAAGAAAGAATGATATTCATCCATAAGAATTTCATTCATGTTATCAGAACCTTTGTCAACAGAGGCCAGGTCCAGAATCTCCACCCGAATCAAGTTATTAAAAAGAAGAGAAAGTATAAAGGGAATATTACAAAGTTTTTTTAATACAGGAAAGTTGATTTTTCTTTTTCTTTCCTTTTTTTTTTCTCTTCGTTTTATCTAAACAAACAAAATATGACTGACCTCTTGTTTGAACCGATTTCTAAAATATACAGACTATATTAAGCAGTTGGTGTATTTACAACATGACTGCACTATATCAGTTTCAAAATAATAAAAACAAATTAATTTCAAAGTTGGAGAGATTCTGATGACAGTTACAAATGCATGTTATTATGAAATCATAAAAAAAGGAAACAAGTCTGTAGACAAATGTCGAAATACTGTTGGCAATGAGTTGTATACACGTGCCTCCTTCCATGGGGGAAATCTTTAAGAACATTGTTCTCATAGTTGATGATTATTATTTTGAGGTATGCAATCATAATTATATAATATCTAGGGGAGAGTGCTTTAATTCAGTCTCCGGACAGGAGTCAGGGATTGTTTCATTGTTCTGCATTCATCCCTAAAAAAAGCAGTAGTCAAGGTAAATGTATAGCTCATTGAATAACCCAACGTGAATTGATGTTTGAGGGTGGGACATAATGCAGTCTTGCTCATACTCCTGTTTCTGATTATCAAAGGAATAAAATATTATGTTAAATAGGTTAATTTGTACAGAAAGCAGTTTTTTTTGTTTTTTTTCTCCTTCAAAAAAGAAAGAAAGAAAAAAAAATGATAATAATACAAAGTCAAGTATTCTTGGAAGTGCATACGTTTGGTAATTGAAACAAGATCGATGCCACATAACTGTTTGTATTCTCATTGTACTAAACGCTTGAATTAAAGGTAAAATCTCAATTGCATTTTTGCTCAAGTTACAAAAGAGGCATATTTTAAAATATGCTCTATCGTGTTTTCAGACACTGCTTCTTGACAAAGAATGGAAATCGTTAAAACGTTCTGACGTCACGTCCCTGCTTTGCAGGTTGAATAATGATGTAACAATTTCAAGGTGTTGTCCTAATTGGGAAATCTCTCTTGTTTCAAATTCCAAGTGTGACATTTTGTATGTCTTTTTATTTAGACACTGATATTTATTTGAAAGGAACTATCTTCACTGAACTTTTGAACTGTATAATCACATTCCTGATTTCAGGAACTGGTGAAGAGTAAAAGGGGTATTCTGATTATATGCCTATTAGGTATTTCTGGTGATGTCCTATGACATGTCTTGGGAGTCAGTCTTGCTTTAAATTACAAATACATTGTATGTTGATTAATTACATGGGCGTATTTGATGCAGACAGCCAGTCACTGATATTTGAAAGGATGAAGTAACTGTGCTGGTATTTAACCCTTGAATTGCAGCACACTTTGATTGCATGTAATGCTTAATAGTAAAGGAATACATTAAGTATCACAAGGTGGTTGCACATTCCTGATTTCAGGTACTGGTGAAGAGTAAAAGGGTATTCTGATTATATGCTTATTGCTTAGGTATTTATGGTGTTGTCCTATGACATGTCTCGGAGTCATTCTTTCTTTAAATTACAGATATTATATGGGTTAGACACTGATATTTGAAAAGATGGAGTGATTGTATTTGTATTGAACCCTTGAATTGTAGCACACTCCTAATTGCATGTCATGGTGAATAGTAAAGGAATACATTAATTATCACAAGGTGGTTGCACATTCCTGATTTCAAGTACTGGAGAAGAGTAAAGAGGTTTTCTGATTATATGCTTATTAGGTATTTAGGGTGTTGTCCTATGACAAGTCTCGGAGTCATTCTTGCTTTAAATTACAAATGTGGTGATTAATTACATGGGCGTCTTTTGATGCAGGCAGTCAGACACTGATATTTGAAAGGATGGAGTGACTGTGTGTGTATTGAACCCATAGATTGAACCCTTGAATTGCAGCACACTCCTGATTGCATGTAATGCTGAATAGTAAAGGAATATATAACTTTTAAGTATCACAGGGTGGTTACCCTGTGACACTTATTGGAGGTCATTTTGTTTCTTTAAATTCCAAACGTGACAATAAGTTACATGTATTGCGTTCTTTCTTTTTTTTAATTGAGATACTGATATCTGGAAGAATGAAGTAACTGTGTTTGTACTGAATCTATGAATGGTAGTACTTTCCTGATTGCATGTATTGTTTAGGGATAAAGTGATTATGACAATAAGCTTATAAAGTATCAGACATGTTAGAGGTGGCTGTCCTATGACATCAATTGGAAATCGTTTTTTTTTTTTTTCTTCTTTCTTTTCTTCTTCTTTAAAAATTCCAAACTGTGACAATAAGTTATATGTCTTGCCCTTTTAATTGGGATACTGATATTTCAAATAATGGATTCGCTGCTTTTGTACTGAATTTTGTTGAAGTGTAGTACATTCCAGATTGCAGGTATTGTTCTGGGGCAAAGTGATTAATAAGCATAGTATCAAAGGTGGATGTCCTATAACTTAGGAAGTTACTTTTTCTTAAAAATCCCAAACGATACAAGAAGTTGTGCGTTGAATTTTTTATTTTAGATATTTGAAGGGAGTTAGTAATATCATTCTCTACTAGTCTGAGAGTAATACACATTCTTGATTGCATTTGTTGCTTAAAAATGATTCAAGAAGGCTGTCTTATGACAGTTTTTTTGAAGTTTTTCTTTATAAAACTCTAAATGACATAATCAACATTGACTTTAAACTCATTGATATTGGAAAGGTTGGAGCAGC
The DNA here is from genome assembly GCA_025618425.1 of Heliocidaris tuberculata. Lineage (NCBI taxonomy): Eukaryota > Metazoa > Echinodermata > Echinoidea > Camarodonta > Echinometridae > Heliocidaris > Heliocidaris tuberculata. The sequence goes on along the minus strand of CM046832.1, from coordinate 60,030,899 downwards.
TTTTTGTGTGTTCATATCTTGAACCAACTGCACAGTCCTCATGTTTCTTTTTGGTTATGCTTGCCTTTTTGTTTTGTCTTTCTTTTGTTCATTTCCTAAGACCATAATTCGATAATTGATCGAGGGTATAATATATAATCAGAAATGAACTTTATGAATAGCCGCACGTTTCTGATGGTATTAACCGGGGGCGGGCGGGGGGGGGGGGGGGGGGGGGTTAAGAGATAGCTCTGGTTTCACAGCAACATGTGTACTTCGCATTTGCGAGTTAAGAATTCAAGAACGAAACTGAACCTTGATTGGTTAAATCATAACTTTAATATGAGACAATTGATTCTTGACTGGGCTGTAGTTAAGTTGGCAATAGGGTTAAGCCAGGTGTTTTAGAATAGGCACTTCAGAGTCTTGGCTAAAATGAATTCGAAAAGTTTTATATCACGGGAATGTTTTGTGGGTTCATTACAAGAGGGTTGGCAATCAGGTAGATATCTCGAAAAATATTTAGCTTTTGTTTTTCTTTAGAAGTCAGGGTATCTTTTCATCATGCCGTCGTGGGTGCGGTTTCGCCGGCATCCCACTGAGGTGCGTGTTTCTTTGGGTTGTCGGTGGGGTTTGTATTTCTGGCGGTCTGGTGGAGCAGTGCGTAGGAAGATGGGTGGTGTGTGGGCGGCCGCTGCCTGAGTGGGTCTTGCAAATTTTATTGCTTTGGAAATGTTCTTAGTCTGGGTTAAGTGGGGTTACGTAGTACCGCAATTTTTTTTGTGGTGTGTGTCTTCTCTTTACATGTATGCTATTACAGGTGTATCTTTTAGTTTGTATGGATATCGCGGCCTTTCCTGTGTGTTTGAAATAAGGTTTATGGAAAATAACCAAGTAAGAGTATCGGTGTTTGCCTCGCTGTCCCTTGTTAAAAATAAAAACAGTCGACCAGCTAGTACATTGTTTTTTCCTTCTAATTTAAATGGAGGGTAGGAATGTATCTATTGTCTGTAATTTTGTTTCATTAAATGTGAAAGGAATACGAGAAAAATCAAAGAGGCAGAAAATTTTTGAATGGTGTAGAGATAAGGGAACAGATATCTTTTTTTTTACAAGAGACATACAGTACAAGGGATATTGAAGATAGTTGGAAGCAACAGTGGAGTGGAAGTGTATATTTTAGTCACGGAACATGTCATAGTAAAGGGGTCATTATTTTAATTGATTCAAAATTAGATGCCCAAATTTTAAAGGTAGTAACGGATGAGGATGGTAGGTTTATAATTATGGAGTGTGTTATACAGGGATTACGGTTAATAATTGCGAATGTATATTTTCCTGTACGTGGGAAGGAACTGGAACAAATTAGTTTTTTAAATAATTTCAATAAGAAGTTAATAGAAATAAACGGAAGGAATAATCCAATAATAATGGGTGGAGATTTTAATATGATTCGTGATAAAGATTTAGACTATAGGGGAAGTTGTAAACAAAATTTTCATTCTAGATTCAATTCTGGTTTTGACAGATTTTCAGATGATCATGGATTAATAGATATATGGAGGAAGAGGAATGGTATAAAAAAGCAATTTACTTATAGACAGGTTAATCCCTATATGCAAAGTAGATTAGATTATTGGTTTATATCTGAGAAGTTAGATGAGATAGTTTTAAAATGTAATATAATACCCTCTGTAGCACCGGACCATTCAGCAGTTCAGTTGCATTTTTATAATGTACCTTTTGATTTCAAATTTAAAGGATCTTACTGGAAATTCAATAATAGCTTATGCAACGATGAAGATTATAAAAAAAATATGAAAGAAGAAATTTTAAGATTAAAAGAAGAATTTAAGGAAGAAATAATAGATAAGAGAGTTTTATGGGATTTTTTGAAAATGAAAATAAGTAATTTCACTCGGAAATATTCTAAAGAAAAGGCAAGGCAACGGAAAGAAAGAATTAATAATTTGGAAAAAGATATATTGTCCTTAGAAAAAGAATTATTAGATAAGGTAGATCATGAAAAAATTGATTTGTTGGAGTGTAAACGAAATGATTTAAAAATGTGTTATGATTATGTAAATGAAGGGGTTAAAATTCGATCTAGAGCATCATATTATGAAAATGGGGAAAGGGACACTAGATACTTTACACAGTTGATGCAGTCTAATAAAAGAAAGACAGCAATACGGAAAATGATGATAGGAGAAAAAGTAAGTTTTGATCAAAACGAAATAATACAAGAGATACATAGATTTTATAGCAGATTATATGCACAACCTGTGTGTGACGATAATATATTAAATAATAACATCTTCTTTAAGGATTTGCCTAAACTAGATTCAGTTTCACGGGAATTGTGTGAGGGAAAAATTACACAGGGAGAGTGTTGGGAAGCTTTAAAGCAAATGAAACTTAACAAAACACCAGGGAACGACGGACTAAGTGTTGAGTTTTACTTATTATTCTGGCCGATATTAGGAGATGTGGTGGTGGAAGCTTTAAATGAGACTCTTTGTAAAGGGGAACTTTCGTCTGCTCAAAAACAGGCGGTCATCATTTTGTTTTGTAAAGATGGGAAAGACCCTTTGTTAACTAAAAATTATAGACCTATATCATTATTAAATGTTGACTATAAAATTTTAGCTAAGGCACTATCTATAAGAATTTAAAAAGTCTTACATGAAATAATTTATATAGATCAGGTGGGGTATATTAAAGGTAGAAATATAGGTGAAGCAATAAGGTTAATAGATGATATGATTTACTATACAACACACAATGATATTCCTGGATATTTAATGGCAATAGACTTTGAAAAAGCCTTTGATTCTGTGTCTCATATATATTTGCAAAAAGTATTGCGTTCTTTCGGTTTCGGACCATCATTTTGTAGATGGATCCAAACACTATATAATGGTGCTTTGAGTTGCGTTTTTAATGGGGGGATATCTACAGGGTACTTCAGTATTGAAAAAGGTGTAAGACAGGGAGATCCTCTCTCTCCATACTTATTTATACTTTGTATAGAGATTCTTGCTTTTTCAATTCGTAAGGACTCTGCTATTCATGGAATCAGTTTTGGTGATGTAGAGGTAAAACAGGTACTTTATGCAGACGATATGACCCTTTTTGTAAGAGATGCCGCATCAGTTGATAGAATAGAAAAGTTGTTTGAAGGTTTTGCACAAATTTCCGGTTTGAAAATGAACAGAGATAAAACGTTTATATTGTTGTTAGGTCCCCTCTCTAAAGAAAATATTGTTACCTCTTTTGGTAAATTAGTAGAGGTCATTAAAATATTGGGTATAACTTTCTCTTTAGATGTGGACGTGCGGGAAAGGACTAATTATAAAGAAATTCTAAGTAAAATTAAAAAGATGTTAAAATGGTGGAAACAGAGGGATTTAACTTTAATGGGTAAAATACAATTAATTAAAACGTTTGTACTTTCAAAATTAAATTATGTGTCATCACTTATCCCAGTACCACCTTGGGTTTTTGAGGAAATTGAGAATTTCATGTTTGATTTTTTATGGAATGGGAAGGATAAAATTAAAAGGAATGTTATGTATTTGAATTATGATAAGGGGGGTCTTAAAATGATAGATTTCCATTTATTTGTTTATACACAAAAAATCATGTGGATCAAAAGACTAATATTAGGAGATTCGAAGATGGGATGGAAACGTTTTTTTAAATATAAGACTCGTGAGTTTGGAGGTTTACTGATTCTTTTTAGTAATATTTCATTGAGCATGAGTAAACTGTCTTTGCCAAGCTTTTATAGGAATATGCTGGAAGTCTGGGTCGCTATGAAAGAAGTTTTGCTTAAAAAGGAAACAGGTAAAAGAAATGAAATTATTTTTAACAACAAGTTTATTCGTTTGGATGGACTTATATACTTTGATGAAAGTTTATTCCTTAAAAATATATATAAATTACATCATATAGTTGATGGTGAAGGTGAAATCAAATCAACTAGGGATTTTCTAAGGATGGGGCTAAATGAACAAGAAATAATTAAACTTAATCAGCTATTTAGAAATATTCCATTGACATGGAAAGCCCTTTTGAAGAAAAGTGATTCATGGAGAGACACTGATTTAAATTTAGAATTTGTATTTAACGGAAGAGTCAATACATTGATTGATGTTACATCAAAAAAAATATATGCGGCATTGTTAAATATGAAAATAGAAAAGTCATATGCAGTTAAACATTTAGAGAGGATATATAATTATTCTGAAAAAGATATTCATACAATATTTCTAAGACCCAGAAAATGTACTTTAAATAGTAAGTTAAGGGAATTTCAATTTAAATTGTTATATGAACTTATATACACTAGAAAACATTTGTATGCATTTAAATTTTCAATTAGTAATATATGCTCTTTTTGTGATAAATATGAAGAGACCTATGAGCATTTATTTTTTACTTGTGAAAAAATAAGAGTTCTTTGGAGAGATTGTGGGGATTTATTCACTTTATCGAATATTAAAAGTATAAATTGGGAAGGAATTTATATTGGCATAAAACTGTTAGATATAGGTAAGGAGCAGTTACTTAATCACATCATACTTTTAATTAAACATATGATATTTGTTTATAGCAGAACTAAAAATAAACCCCCCACTCCTCAAGAATTTAAAGAAAGAATGCTGGAAAATGAAAAAGAGGAAAGAAAATTAGCTGAAGAACGAGGTGCATTAACACACCACCTAAGGAAATGGGAAAACTTTCATACGTAGGCCAGGGACGGCGGGACAAATACATATACATTTTTGGTTGAAAAAAAAAAAAAAAAAAAAAAAAACACGCTGGAACGGTTGCGCTATACTTCTCGCTATACGTGACCCCTTTTGCTTTTGAATGCTTGTATGCTGTGTATGTGTGAGTGTGTGTGGATGAAGGTGTGTGGGAGTATGTTTTGGGTGATCTCAGTTTCATTTAATTTTATTGTATTTTGTTGGGGGGGGGGGGGGGGTCAGTGGGATAATAGATCTCTTTTCTCTCTCTCTCTCTCAATGTCCACTCTTTGATCATATGCTTTCTTAACAGGTATGGAAAAAAAAAAATTTCCAAGTACTTTCGCAATTTATGTTTAAGTCAAAGTATCAATTTACAGTGCATTCAGTTTTTGTTCTGAAGAATATGTATAATTTTGTCATTGTAATTTGTACAATATGATTTCTGATCTAAGAGAAAAATGTACACTTCATTTAGTTTTTGTTATGAAGAATATGTTTAATTTTGTCATTTATGATTTGTACAATATGTTCTTGATTTGAGAGAAAATAAAAATATCATTACAAAAAAAAAAAAAAAAAAAAAAAAAAATAACGAGTCATCAAAAATGAACCATATTTTACACACATGAACTTAAGGTCAAGGGTCAACATCAAATGTCGTCAAGACGCGCGCACACGTCATGACGCGCACGTACGCGCGCGTCAAAATTTAGAAATGCTCAAAATCACTTTTTGATCAAAGGAGAGTACGGTTCAGGACATTTTAAGCATTTCAAAATTTTCCCGCCGCGCGCGTCCGCGCACGCGTTATGCGCGCGCGCAGCGCGTACAGAACCTAAAAACGCCGTTTTTTCGCATGGATTGTATTCCTTACACTATTCTGGACAATTTTTAACTATTTACAGTCATTCTCGACCTTCCATAATGCCACACGCGCGCGTCAAACTTTCAAATTCGTGCGCGCGTCAATGGGCAATATAATGTAAAAAGTGGTAAAAACATGCCTATCTAGAATCCGCCATAGCTCGTCAGAATGAACCGCTACCCCCAAGTTTTATTACATATTCTGAAAGCCTATGAGTTGTAGATTTCGATTCATGCAAAATTTTGGCCGATCGGATTTTGTGACGTCATCATATTTGCCTATGAACTCAAAAATTAAATTTTTAAAAAATGATGTCATATTTTTTGTATTCATTTGACAATATTTCAGTAATAAATTGTCGATTTTCTTCCAAATTTTGATATGTTGTAGCTGAGACAATTCTCTACAAGATCAATTCCACCATTTTTCTTTTTGACAGAGGCATCATGGCGTATTTTTGCGATTAAAGGAGGTATGTCAATTTTTCACATTTTGCGTGTATTCTCTATGGGACATGACTTTTTCTCAAATCTTGATTCTACATTCCCGTCTTCTTTGAGCAGTATCTCTGTTATTTCTGCTCGATTTTCTTCTAAATTTTAGTATGTTATAGCTGAGACTATAAGCTTTCACCAATGTTCCTCCAATTTTTGATCAGATATCGGGATCATGCCAATTTTTTCACTACAAAATGTGATTTCAGAATCCCGTATTTCGTTTACGTGTTATCTCTATTGGAAATATTTTGGTTCATTGGTAAAGCACTTGCCTCCCATTTCGGCATTTTTGTGTAGATGATATCTCAAAATTGGCTCATTCCAATTTCTTCAAGTTTTCGTCAGTCATCAGCCCCTACGAGATCAAGTTCCCGTAACTCTTTCAAGGTCACCAGGTCATCGTGACGTCATCCAGGCGCCATTTTGTGAAAATCAACTCATGGTCATATCTTCATCAGGGAAAGTCATTTCTCATTCATATTTGGCATGATTGAAGCTGATATCAATCCGGTCTATCCCAGAGACTTAGACGCGCGCGTGCGCCCACGTTCGCGCGTCAGTGCCCCCGCAAATATGACAAAATGACACCCCCAATAACTCCCCAAAGAGGAGGTCAATCTTTCTGAATTTTGCCTCGTCCATCACATTTCGACCAAATATCATGCACACCAAAAATCAGATTCATAGCTCAATTCGTTTTTTTTTTTTTTTTTTTTTTTTTTTTTTTAAGTGTAGACGTCGTTTTCTTGTCCATCTTTTCCTTAATTTCTCCTCCATCCTGCCTTCAACAACAAAACCAATAGTGGAAACTTGTAGCAAATGCATGTCCATTTTACTTCCAACTCAAAGATTCGTTAAAAATCTCCCGTTTTTTCGTCCAATGCCAGATGAAAAAACGGAAAATCTCATACTAATTAACCAAAAACTACCCAGCACCACCTTTTTTTTTGCGGGGCTGATTACTTAAAAACTTAATCTTTAATCTTCATGAAAGTTGGCACAGACATGAGTGTTGGTAGGACAATTATGCTGTGAAAATAACAAGGTCATGATGTAATTATAACTTTATCCAGGTGCCATTTTCTGAAAATCAACTTATTGTCATGTATGGTCATGTATGTTCATAACGAAATGTCATTTCTCTCTCTCTCTCTATCTTCTCTCCTTTTTCCTTCACTCCTCTATCACTTTCCTATCTGTCTCTGTCTCCTACTTTGTCTCTGTCTCTTCTCTTCCTTTCCTTTATTCCTCTCTCTCTCTCTCTCTCTCTTTCTCTTTCACCTCCCCTTTTTGTCTTTGTTTCATCCTTATCTTTCGACGAATCATCCAAAATTCATTTTTCACACGCTTTATGCCTTATTTATCCTCTAAAGCAAGGAAATCTGACGAAAAGCTCTTTAGAACTTACCAAAACCTACATGACCTTTAATTTTAATACCATAAACTGCATGTACAAAGTGAATGCGGGGTGGCTTATTTCACGAGAATGCCCATTCTTCAATACCATGACTGTGAGTCAATATTCACTGCTCTTTTAGAATCATCCATTGATTATACCTGAGCTACCGTGAATTTGGAGGTCACACACCAACAATCAAATTCCACCATGCAGTTCAATGTTGAACAAAGAACCGCACCAGAAACTGGAATATTTTTTTCGAAGTCCATAATACATAATACCATAATACATGTGGTTCTAAGTTAGACCTCTATCATGTCTATACGAAAATGGTGTTATGTCTTCAATGTTTAAATCTAAGGGTTCCATCTTATGTGTGCATTGTGGTGAAAGTTTTGATTTAAAAAAATACAGGAGTAATTATAACTCATGCCATTGGGATTGATTGCGCGGATAAATATGTTCCGTAATTATTCATTAATATTGTTACAAATGCCCCAGCCCCAGCTATCTATCTTTAAGTCAGCATAAATCGATGTATCGAAGATGCGTCTACAGTTTGGAAAACAGATCCATTTGCTGCCTGAAATAATTCATAGTTTACCATTAGTAAATGTCATTGTATTTCCATTTACGAAATCATGCATATTATTATGGCGATTATACCAGCACTTTATACTAGGCAATGCAGGCCAATCCACAAGCGAAACATGTTTTTCCCTACTCCCATTTACAAGGTGGCACAACTCTCCCATGGGTGGCTCAACTCTCATTATGAGTATGTTCAACTCTCCTCACCCTGCGGGAGACTTGCGCCATTCGAAATTTTTTTTTAAAACGGACTACTACTTTGAAATGCAATCACCTTGAATATCATAACCCACACTGTATTATAACATAAGAGCTAAATTTCAAATGAGAAGAAGTTATCCAACCCACAATGCAGGTTTGGGAAAATATGGCCCATTATCGAAAAAAGTGGCTCAACTCTCCTGGATCTCCCCTACCCTTTTTCCGACTGTAAAACAGCCCAATTTGTTTTGTAAATCAATGTTATTTTCAGAAAAATACTTGTCTTCTTGATTAATATAATATACAGGACATGATGAAAATGGTTACTCCGATGCAAAATACGCACGCGCTGCAAAATCATCGGATATAGGTTTTAGTGGAATCGTACAGTCTGCGATGTGCTGCGACTGCGATCCGACTGGGCTCACAGTCGCAGAGCAATCGGATCGCAGTCGGACCGTGCAGTGTGCGCCCGGCTACAACAGTTATCATCAACATAGATATCACTTTTAGATCTGGGAGCCTGTCCCGAAATAGTCACCCCATTTTACATATGAGATTTGACCTTTTTAAAAGTTACTTAGACCATCCATGTCATTTTCACTTAGCTTCTCATTGAGCCCAACATTCGATTTCAAATTTTCAACCCATCTAACATTTGTGCCAAACTTTGTCAGTAGGAAGGTGTATGACTATACATTCCAAAAACTGAAAACATTTTCCGTCGGTATGAGTTTTCAGACCGCCCCTAAAAATTGGGAGAAATATTTCCCCTTAAGGCATGGAACAAATTTTGTCAGAAGGAAGAGGTATGGGTGTACATTACAAAAATATAAAAACTGACACAAATTTCCATCGGGGAAAAAAATACCAAAGTGCCCCTAAACCAAGCTTTGCTGCCCCAAATGCTCTGAATATAGAGACCCCCCCCCCCCATTTCTTTTTTGCATTATAACCTTAATAACTCTAATGTGTGTAATTCAATTCAGGTCAAATTTACATAGTACAATCTTGAGTATTGTAACTTTCTTGGGGTGCAATAGATCGGTTCTGTAAAGTATACAAATGTATGCACACTTCTTCTCTGAGCACCTAGTGAAGAGCTATCCATTAACTTGCTTTTTATAAATGAGCCTCAATGCTTGGAATCCAGTTTGCATACATTACTTTTTGCTATGTTCGGCAAGCTTTCAGGTTGTCAAGAACAACCTTTGTTTGAAAGGTATGTATAAAATTTGCATACATTACCGAAGCGGTCTATTTGGTATCAAATGATCATTTCAATAATATGCTCGTAAATTGTGAAAATTGTATTGCTTTCTCAAAAGTAGTCAAATGATATTGTCAGGATTATGTAAACACACCCATTATCCATCTGCACCTGTTTGAAAAGACATAATAGACGGGCTTGTTATGTATCTGGGCTATGTGGGTGCCATGCTGAAATTTACCATTCATGTGTTAACTACACAAATACCTGGCAAGCTCTCTATTATGCCTTGTCAAACAGGCGCACATGGACAATGGGTGTGTTTACATGGGATTAACCTCGCTAGTCATAAGGACCGCTATCCATAAAAGCCACCGCACACCTTACGATCGGTCTGCGATCCGATTTGTGAAATAAATCGCTATGGCATTAAATATTGGTATTTTAACAATTGAAATCTACCCTATTCAGGTTCTGAAAAGTAATAAGAATACTAAACATAGGGTTTGGGTGAGCTGTCAGCTTTCTACAGGGAATAAGGGCAAAATTAGTTTCAAATCGTAGGCAGTCGTACGATTTTTGTGACGTCACTACGACTCGGAGCCGATTTGGCCAGAAAACCCTAGAAAACTCGGCAAATTCCGTATTATCGACTTTACTATCTGTATGACTATTCAGACCCTTAATCAAAAATATTTTTCATTTTTAAATGATTTGTCAAATGATATTGCATTTTCTTCTGAAATCGGATCGCAGACCGATCGTAAGGTGTGCGGTGGCCATAACGCGTCACTAAATGAATAGCGGTTTTGTATGAATAGCGGTCCTTCTAAATAGCGAGCAAAACCATAGACAAATTACCTCGCTATTCATAAGGACCACTATTCATAACTATTCATAAGGACCGCTATTCATAACGCGTGTTAAATGAATAGCGGTCCTTATGAATAGCGAGCGGACCCCGTTTAGATATAATCCTGACAATAAAAAAACTGCTTTTCTTTTTTGCTTTGGTAGACTATTGTACACTCAAGGCTTGACAAGTTTTATTGGCAATATAGGCCAGGAGCCTGTCCCGAAATAGTCATCCCATTTTACCCATAATTTTTGACTCCTTAAACTTACTTAGACCATCTAAGTCATTGACAAAAATGTTGTCAGCCTGAACGTAGCCGCCGGGTTTAGCCCCCAGAGCCCCCAAAAGAGACCCCAAAGTCGGGTCGATTTCACCCCATCTCCCCCATTCACCAAACTTTGTCAGTAGGAAGCAGTATGACTGGACATTACAAAACACACAAAACTAACAAAAATTTCCGTCGGGGTGGGGTGTCAGACGGCCCCTAAATATTGGGGTAAATTTTTCCCCTTGAAGCCCAGGGATCAAATTTTGTCAGAAGGAAGAGCTATGGATGTACATTCCAAAAATATAAAAACTGACAAAATTGTCCATCGGGAAGGGGGTGTCAGACCCCAGAAATGGAAACCCGAAAGTGCCCTTTGACAGTGTTTTGCCCCCCCCCCCCAAATGCTCTGCATGTAAAGAAAAAACATTTTCTTACCTTCTGACTATGATAACTCAAAAGTCTTCTATTCAATTCAATTCAAACTTTTATAACATAATTTTGAGTATTATAATCTTCTTGTGGTGCAAATTGGTGTTAATTGGTATTTTGATTAATAAATTATTAAATTCTGAAAAATGTATTGCTTTCTCAAAAGTAGCTAAAAAATGTTGTCAGGATTATGTAAACAGACCCATTGTCCCTCTTCACCTGTTTGACAAGGCATAATAGAAGAGCTTTTCAGGTATCTGTGGTATGTGACTGCCAGGCTGAAATGTACTATTCATGTGTTAATTACACAGATACCAAGCAAGCTTCTCTATTATGCCTTGTCAGATCGACAATGGTGTGTTTACATAATCCTGACAGTATTTTTTGGCTACGTTTAAAAAAGCAATACATTTTTCACAATTTAATAATTTATTAATCAAAAGACCAATTAACACCAAATTGCACCACAAGAAGATTATAATACTCAAAATTATGTTATAAAAGTTTGAATTGAATTGAGTAGAAGACTTTTGAGTTATCACAGTCAGAAGGTAAGAAAATGATTTTTCTTTACATACAGAGCATTTTGGGGGGCAAACGTTGTCAAAGGGCACTTTGGGGTTTTCATTCCAGGGGGTCTGACACACCCTTCCTGATGGACAATTTTGTCAGTTTTTATACTTTTGGAATGTACATCCATAGCTCTTCCTTCTGACAAAATTTGGTCCCTGGGCTTCAAGGGGAAAAATTTACCCCAATTTTTAGGGGCCGTCTGACACCCCATCCCGACGGAAATTTTTGTCAGTTTTGTGTGTTTTATAATGTCCAGTCATACTGCTTCCTACTGACAAATTTGGTGCATGGGGGAGATGGGGTGAAATCGACCCGACTTTGGGGTCTCTTTTGGGGGTCTGGGAGCTAAACCCGGCGGCTACGTTCAGGCTATCACTTAGATGGTCTAAGCAGCTTTAAAGGGTCAAATCTTATGGGTAAAAATGGGGTGACTATTTCGGTACAGGCTCCCAGACTAATACTACATTTAAAGCGAAATGTTGTAAATTAAGCCTGCCAATATTTTACAGAAATTCCTTTTAAAAAGAAGGCAATATAGACAAAAAGCCTAGAGGAAAACGTTTTGAACTACCTAGTAGGCCTACTTCAATCGGTGTACAATTAAGTATTTTCTGATTTTATTAAATTTATAGAAATAGGCCGTGCTCACTCCAGAACAAAATGCTTTCAATGCAAATAGTATAGTGTGATGACCATGAACTTGTATCTTAAAGCATAACAAATCTGAATACTGTAAAAAAAAAAAAAAAAAAAAAAAAAAATGTAAATACATCTTTTTTCAGTGTGATCACTTGGGCAATGTGCGCTTATTTAGTACGCTTACATAGTACGCTATACGGAGGTTTAAACCTTACCCATGGTTAAAGTAGATATTCATTGATTTTTAAAACTGACTTAATTTTCATTATTGCGTAGGTGAAGCTTAGACCGGACAAGTTTGTCAAAATTCGACGCTTGCAAACATTCGAAGTAATGATTATTATCAATTACAAATTGCTAAAAAACAGCCCCGACATAGCACCTGAACAGCTCTCCGAAAGCCGCTGAAATGTGTGACGTCAAAGGGAGGACGTTAATTGCACAAGCAGACGATGTCCCATAACATCTCACATATTTTCAGTGCCTGTTTTGTCATCTTCTCTTCAGTTATTTCACTTCACTAGCATTAGTCTATTATGTTTAATCCATATATTGCCTCACTCTAAACCCCGTGCATGGGTTTATTTGGATGGAAAATGAAGCGTTACAAGAATAAAGGAATCAGTTGTTGTAAACAAAATAGACGCCATTTCATTTACAGCTGCATACACCGCTGGACGTTCGGCGTTGAATGAGGGATAAATACCGTCCTTGCAATCATTCAGCGGGCTTTTCAATTTGAAAGTGTGGTTTCTTTGATTGTTCATTAACCCTCATCCTATATATTTACAAACAAAAGATTTCAGTAATCAGAATCTGTTTCATTCCCATTTTAGAATGGTGTGAAATATGGGCACGTTTGAATACACTAAATTCTTTATAATTTGAGAAATAACTGCACTGCACTTACGTTCATTCTTTATGGGACGTCGTCTGCTTGGACAGGATTGTTCCCTTTACTGACGTCATTGAAACATTGTTATTTTTTTGGCGAAGCGCTTGTATATCGCAGATGCTGGGAGGTAGTTTTATTTGTATTATTGTTTAATTACCTGATATGTAGTTGACTTTAAACTGATACGATTGCTATCTGTTAACTTGCCAGTTTCTAGTGATACATTATTTATCATATTTGTGATTTTCTTTGAATGTGTACTTTAAGACCTCCTTTCTGAGACTGGAATCGGTCAGAGCCGTGTATGGATTACGATTTGCAATTTTTCGGTCTTGCGGGCCTTCGGTTTTGTGGGCCATCGGTCTCGCGGGCCTTCGGTCAACCGGGCATGAGCCCACCTAATAAATAAAAAAAATTTAAAAAAGGGGGGAGGGGGCTGGCTTCGGAACGAGCGTATCATGAACAAGATGGTCTTCAGAACTACTAACATTTTGGGAAAAGGGGGTCTTTGGAACTGGATTACAGTATAAATATGATGCTACGGAACTGGTTGTTATTGAAATATAAGGATCATCGGAACTCGTTTTCAACTTTTCACCAAAAATATTAATCTTCGAAACGGGCCGGGATGGAATGAAAAAAAAAAGCGGTGCTTTGGAACGGTTTTCTCTCTTCTTTTTCTCATTAAGAAAAAAATGCTATGCTTTGGAGCGGAAATTTGAGTGTAAAAATGGGGGCTTTCTCTGCGGCACATACCCACTGCACACTATATACTGAGTGCCCCCTCCCCCGGGCAAAAAACATGAGGTGGTCTGTACTTAAAGTACAGCCCACCTAATAAACGTAGTACATGTATTCGCTCATCTCGTTCACGTAGCAGACAATACTGGCCTAGTTAGTGTACAAAGACCCTATTGCAAAATTTAAACAAAATCCCCTATACTGTATGGGATATCTCAAATTTGTCAACCTCTGGTTATATCATAAATCAATGACAATGAGCTAGCTACAGTACATCACCTATGAGTTACAGCATAAATTCTATGGTTCAGACGCTATTGTATGCATGACGAATGACAAGGGTAAACGTTTACGCACAGACACTTTCCTATGCTGGTCACGTGACCTATCATGCAGGCCCCTTGGAGCCGGGGGCGCTGGGGGTGCTGCAGCACCCCCGGATTTTTTTTGAAGGGGTGCGCAGCACCCCCAGATTTCTATGGGGGCACTTGCCCCAGGCGGTAGTTAAAGCATTAAAGCAGGGTGTAAAAAAAACACAAAAGAGAAAGGGAAAAACTTATGCTTAAGAAATATTCGCTCCAAATCCACAGGGTAGAGCGCATTACAAATAGAATTTTTCTTGGGTTCAAAATACAAAAATTTTCTAAAGCTATGTCGCTTTGCTCCCTCGTATGTATTGCTTTATTCTTGCACTCCAATATTGGCTATATAAACAGCATTTTAAAAAGGTTCAAAATGGAAGAAAAAATGTTGTTCTCATTTTTTTTGCTCTGTTATTATTTGTCAGTCTCTTTTTTTTATATTGCGCCCCAATACAGTATAGAATAAGTGTACAAGATAGTATTTTGAAAGGTTTACCATTTTAAAGAAATTGTAACTTGTATATTGTTACATAGCTAAATTCCTCGACTACATCCTGAATTTTCGTTAATTAATAGTTGAGAAAGAAGTAGGTATTAGAAAACCGTTTACCAATGTTCTAAAACTCGAAACTGTACCGGTCGATGCAGTGATCGCTGGCGATTTTTTTTTTGTTGTTTTGTAAGTGATATGCTTAAGAAATTACTTTTTAGGCTTAAAAATGCAAATAAAATTACCTCTCTTTCGCTTTGCTCTCTCGCAATATCGTGTACCTATGGGAAAGGGGTGGGGATATCTCATTTTTTTTGCCGAGAGCACTAATACAGAAAAGGCCTATCTTGCTCCGCATTCTCGCACAAACAATTATGACAACACATTTTGTAACGTTATGAACGGATTTCCTTCCTTATTTCTACCATCATTTAACTGCAATAATGCAAATTGTGTATCCCTGATAGCAGAGACTGGTCAAAGTAACGTCTTAATGACGTCGTGTCATACGTCCTAAAGACGTCAGATAATTACGTCAGGGGTCAGTATGACGACAATTTGCACCCACGTTTGACGTCTTTAAGACGTCTTATATTGACGTAATTTAGACGTCTTTCTGGTCAAAGTAGACGTCTTTATGACGTCCTGAAGACATGTTTATTACCAATAGAAGATGTCATGAAGACGTCTCTTTTACGTCGTGTGCTATTCATACTGACGTCTTAGAGACGGCTTAAGGACGTCTTAAAGACGTCTTAAAGACGTCAAAAAGACATCCCTTTTTACAAAGAAAACAAATTAAATAATTAGCATCAGATAATCAGTACATTACCACATGCATTGTCTATATTAAGGTTTTGTCCTCTAGCCTATTCTATGCCAGCGTATCCTACACCTATTAGTCATCACGGAAAATGGGTTTTAATATTGAAGCAAAGAAATGAGAGGAACAGCTAGGTCACTGAAAGTGTTAACTAATTCCGATAAAAAATTAGTGTTATTTATCTCCAATCCCCCCATCCTTCCTTTCACAATGACAAAACATCAGAATATGGCAATTCTGTTTACATAATTTTATTTATTTGATTTGATATTATCTTCAGTATCACGTAGGCCAACTGATCACCGCCAGAGCTTCCCAGCTTTTGTAAATGGCTATGACAAAAAATTGCTCCCCAAAAGTAGTATATTTCCTGTGTCGGCATACAGGATGCCAAATCTTGTCTTTAAAAGACGTCAAAAAACGTCTTAAAAATGTCGTTTATTTAGTCATACAAAATGGCTAAAAAATGGTCTTCGAAAGACGTCATAAAGACGTCGTACT
The DNA here is from genome assembly GCA_025618425.1 of Heliocidaris tuberculata. NCBI lineage: Eukaryota > Metazoa > Echinodermata > Echinoidea > Camarodonta > Echinometridae > Heliocidaris > Heliocidaris tuberculata. Next base: position 60,014,823 of record CM046832.1, on the reverse strand, counting down.
ATCGCTGTTAACGTTAATTAGAAAAATGGCAAAGTATTGTCTTTGAAAGACATCGTAAAGACGTCATAATTACGTCGTCTATACTGTAGAAATATGACGTCTTCACAATGCGTTATAAAGACGTTGTAATGACGTTGCATATACGACGTATGACGAGTTGACCAGTTTAGACCAGTTTACGACGTCTTGAAGACGTCAGTCTGCTATCAGGGATATTGCAGCGTTAAAAAAAAAATCGGATTTATTTGATTTAAATCAATTTATAGCCCTTAATGTTGTTCCTGTACAAAATAAATACATAAACTCTCACTTGGATGAGTTTATCAGTCCAAAAATGAAAAAAATAAAATAGTTGATTAACAAAATCAAGAACGAATTTTCTCATGTATTTTTTGTTGTTTTTTTAACGGAAATTGTTGATTTTCTTTAAAAAAATCACGGCGAATGAAAGTTGATTTTCAATCGTGCCGACCTATACAACAACAAATGTTATCTTTGCAGGCAACGTTGATTTCAGGGTCTACACCCCCCCCCCCCCCGCCGAAATTTTGGCTTTGCAAAGGACTTAGCAATACAATGTGTAATGATATCGGTGATGTATCTACCAGGGACAGGGGCACACGTGCCCCCCCCCCCCCCGCGACACTTGAAGGGGGCTAAAAACGCAAAGAGAGAAAGAAAAGGAGGATAAAATGATGAGGAAAATTCCACTCATTCTGGATTGTACGCCCCCAATCCGCAGGGTAAATGCATCAGAAATACTTTTTGGGAGGGTTTGAAATGCAACACATTTTCTGAAGCTCGGTCGCTTTGCTTCCTCGCATAATGTTGCTCCAGGATCGCGTTAATTCGCTCCCCAGTATAGGATAATTATAGTGTTTTGAAGGGCTCATTATTGATGATGAATAATTCTCGTTGCTTTGCTCGCTATCATGTCATGTTCATCATCCTCTTGTTAAATAGTGAGCCCCAATTATTAAGATTAAGTGTATAAACACGCTTTCGCAAAGGTTCAACACTTCAAATAAATGTCATCTTTCGGTTGTCTTCCGAAATTCCTCGACTATATCTTAATGGTTTCTATTAATTTTGCGCCCCATTTGAGAAGGAAGTGAATAGAAAACTGTTCATCAATGTTCAAAATTCGGATCTCTACCCCGTCGAGCGCATGCAAATTTCCTGGGTAAATTGCATAAAGAAACTGCGCTTTGTGGGTGAGATATGAAAAAAAATAATCTACAGCTCGGTCGCTTTGCTCCCTCGGTTGTGCAATGACATGGATAAATTGGGGGGGGGGGGGTAAGGGTGCAACTTCATTTTTTGCCCCGGGCGCCATAATTCCTAGAAAAACAAATGAATAAAAAAAGAATCTACTCACAGCACCCCTAGTAAAAAAAAATTGTTCCCAGGGGCCTGTTACCGTGCCGTCATTGACCAGAATTTGCCATTTTTTGCCTGCTTGATCTCAAATTTTGAGAAAAAAATGATCACTGGATTTTTACCACATATTACTATACATCAGCATGTACATAATTTATTCAGCATTCTGAATCCGATCACCCCTGACCTCCGTGATCCTTAGATTGTTTTCAGTGGAAGAACAAAGGCAACAGTGTCTGGAAATATGTGTGGTTTTTGACAGATTGCAATAGACAAAATTGTGAACATGAGCAGATGAGTAAGATCAAAGAAAAAGTGATCACTGGATACTGAAGTAAATGTGATGATATGTACATAAAATTACAGGTAATGAAATTAACTTTCATATTCCGATCACCCAGAGAAAAAAAATCAATAATTATGAATATACATCCAGTTCTTTGCAAAATAATGTGAATGAAGTTACGCTGTGTTAAAGAGAAATCCAACTTTGATAGCAAGTTGCTTTGAAAGAAAAAGGAAAAATCAGAGGAGCAGATTGGTGAAAGTTTGAACGAAATCGAACAAGCAATAAGAAAGTTATGAATTTTTGAAAGTCGTAATCACTACACATATGGGAATTTCAAATTGGCCGAATAGGTAATGTCACTGTGATGTAGCTGTGGACAACTCCCCCATTCGCTCCAACACACAAAATGACTTAAATGTCTCTTTTTTTCAAAATGTATTACTCAGTAGGATCTTTTTCTTTCATAACAATATGCTATCTCCAATATATTTTGAGTACTGCCCCGAGGATAAAAGCGCCTCGAAGAAAACCGCAAATTAATGATATTTTTGTGTACGACAAATGGAGAGTTGTCCATAAAAATGTCACAATCAAATAACCAAATTGCCAATTTGAGATTCGCATAGATGTAGTGATCTCATTTTTCGAACATCCATAACTTTCTTATTCCTTGTCCGATTTCTTTCAAACTTTCACCATCCTGTTTTTCTTATTTTTTCTGCTTTCACACAAATCATCACATTACCAAGGCTGGATTGCTGTGTGCAGACCTTCGGACACTCAAATGCGCGCTACTAACCATTATGAGTAAAAAAAAAAAAAAAACATCCCCCCCCCGGAAAAAAGTTGTATAATCAAAGCAAGGATTTTTGCATTTCAATCAAATTTCTAGTGCTGCACAGGGTAAATTTTTATTATTTTGATACAGTTTCATATATCAACACTACTAAATCAATTATGAAATGAAAGAATGGAATCCAAAACAACACTAAAAATAAACTAGAACTGCAATCGTATCGGAACGATGTGCATGCAATGTCGTCCGTATTTTTTTATTTTTTTGAAAAGTTGACATGTGAAATATAAAGTTATGCATGTTGAAACATGATATCAGATAAGATGGGAGAAAATAATGCATACTGTTAAATTAAGAGATGATAGAAAAATGAAAACAAGGAAAAAGAACCAAAAAAAAAAACAAAGAATGATGATAATGGTGATGACAATGAGGATGATGGTGATGATGGTAATGGTGGTGTTGATGATGATGATGATGGTGTTGATGATTGTGATGATATAATAATGGTGATGCTGATAAAGATCGATAATGATAAAATGATGATGATGATGATGGTGATGATGATAATGGTGATGATGATGGTGATGATATGATGATGATGATATAATCATGGTGATGATGATAATGATGATAATGATGATAAAATGATGATGATGATGGTGGTGATGATGATATTGATGATATGATGATGAAAATGGTAATGACGATGATATAATGATGATTGTGATAAAGATAATGGTGATGATGATGGTGATGATGATGATGATGATGGTGATGACGATGATGGTGGCGCACGCCCTGACCCAAATGGCTTTCCACAGGCTCTAGTCCACATGGCCTCAAAACAATGAAGCATAGTAAACTACGCACGGCACTTTGGGGTAGTGCGGTATTTAACATAAGGAAAGGAAGAAATCAAAGATCATAGAACAATGACAGTAGGGTAAAACATAGAAAGACAAGATGACAAAGAATAACATAGGGAAAGGTAGAAGGATAAAATGCCTTTCCATAGCCTCTGGCCACGTGGCTTCCACACTATATGTGACGCATAGTATACCAGGCCACATCGGCTTTGCGTAGAATTGTATTGAAGAAAATGTCGTTAAATGGCATGTACTGAAATGGCTTTATTTGCTAATAACTGGGCTTTTTTTTGTTCTTTAGGTGCCGTATTTGGTATCATACGAAAGAGCATTTCATGGCCGTCATTTTGGGACCACTTTCATATTTTTATGACAATCCTATCGAAGCGTGTGATGCATGATAATTTATAGAACAAAATGGCGTCTAAAATGTCACGCTTGACCGATTTTAAAAATCCGGCTTCGAGATTCTCTTCATTTTGCCTAAAAGAATGTGCCTGCCAAATTTCAAGAAAAATAAAGATCGTTCAGGGGGCCAAAGTTGGGATCCCGATTTGCCCCATAGACAATACGTGTAATGCATGGGCGGAAACTCTGCAGGATCCGTATTATGACCTGACTTAAATCGCGATTTACTGAAAATTTTCTGTGAGACCATATACCGTGTTTGGTATCCCCGAGAAGGGAATTTCATTGCGGTCATTTTGAGCCGACTGCCGTTAGGGCGCCATTTAAAATAACCATATTATTCAATAATATGTAATGCAGGGTAAATTGAGGTTTTTCCGCAATAACTTTGCGATGACGTCATCAGTTTTCATAAAATTTGGCTGACAGTTGTCAAATACATAAATACACATACCCACCAAATTTCAAAGACGTAGGTTAAAGGTTCGCAAAATTAGAGCAAGTTGAAGTGGTTTCGGCATTTCCGTAAATATCGTGATTTTGACGAGCAATTTTCGCAAAGTCGGTCAGTGATAAGGTATTTTTTTTTTTATTTGCCTGAAAAGGGTATATCTAGAAGTATCTAAATCCAAAAAAGGGTACGGGTTTATCCAAGCATGACGGAGATACGGCCACAAGAAAATAGCCATTTTTGAAACTTTGGAGGGCGCTGTTTATATTATGGGGAATCATTGAAGCATGAAATTTGGCAGGAATCAGGAATATGTGCAATGACAAGATAAAGCCACAGTGTAAATTTGAGACAAAGATGAATTGATATGAGCAAGTTATGGCATTTTTTTTCATTTTTAGAAGTGAATATTTCAAGAAATTTAGCGTTTTTCCACATGGCCGATTTCGGACTTAAATTTAGAGTATGAAGATGGAATTTTTTGTATAATATTTTTATGGTTATGTAAAGAGCAACTCTTGGACGATCTAGAGGAATTTGTTAGAAGTCTGTAGGATGTAGGATAGTGGAGATAGGCCAGGAGAACGAATGGCATGAAAATGGCATGAAAATGGCATGAAAATGGACAAAATGGCGCCTGGATGGCCATGCATGAGTGATTTCGAAAAATGAAGAGTTCAGTGATCAAGATGAAATGGCAAGGAACATGGCTACGAAATTTGAAAGGAAATGGACATCAGGAAAGTACCTAAACAGTGACGACAAGCACTACGTGCAAAACAAATAGGATTTTGGTGGAAGAAGAAGAAGAAGAAAAATAATTTTTTTTTTGATGCAGAACGTGAACGAAAACAAGGCAATGTCGTAGGACGACATTGCAAAAAGCAGGTCTGATCATTTTGACTAATCATGGTTCGTCTTCATTTCCTCCATATTTTAGCAACAACAGAAAAACACGACACTACATGTGGTACGGTAGGCTAACTTAACAGAGCATCTTATAATAACGGTCTACAATGCAAGACTATTTTATTAAATTATGTCTAAAAGTAAAGACTATCTCTCCAAAATAACCAAATCCGCCAAGGGAACAAAATCTGTGGTATATAAAGCAGCAGATATGGTTCTAGCGCGAACGATATCCGCCAATCTGAACGATATCTGCCGGCGGATTGTGTACTCGTTACAAAATACGCCACCGTCGCACGATCTGCCGCCACACCAGAATACAGAACGGAGGATATAAGAACACTTTTTTAAAAAGAAATCTCATCACTCACTTTGTTAAGAAATCGTAGAAGGCTAGGTCGATCGGACGAGGGTATTCCCTAATCGGACGTAGCTAGAATTCCCTTTAATTAAGCTTATAATTATTAACAGAACGAAAAACAGATCGTGATCAACAGAGCTAGCATGCCTGTGTAGACGAGTTTGTAGTTCGCACATGCCACAAATGAACCCAAATACCCACAGATATTTTAAACATGGAGAGGTCCTTTTTGTGCACTTTAGAATAATCACTCTCAAAGTGCAGTGATAGATGTGCCTCATGAATAGCTTTTGTTTGAAAAGAATACTTCCCCCTGGGTATCACCAAAGAGTATTGGTTTGCCGAGCAAACCTATTTTTTCTTTTTTTCTTTGACCTTTCCAAGAAACCAGACGAGGTTAACGCACTTTGCCGTCAGCAGTCATTGATGAAAGTAAATTTCTACTTTTGGGGAACGATTTGTTCTAAATTCTGTCTTATTAGACGTTAGAATGCCGCGCAAGAAGTAAGTTACATTATGAATGTCTTATGTATGTATATGTGTTGAAGAAAAGATGATATTTTGTGTAGTTAAGGTAAAAAGGGCGATTTATTTGGTTCAGTTCCATGACCGGGTCAATGTCAAGATACCGTTGAAAATGCATATGTGTACAGAAAGCCTATAGTGAAAGTAAAGGGATAGATTATGTTAATGAGTTTATTTAGCGTGCGACTGGAGAGGGCGCATGCAGTTAAATGATAAGGTGATGTGTTTCGCTAAATGAAAGGAATTTAGTTCAGCTTTTGGAAAATGGAAATTTGTTTTCAAAAAACTCAGAGTCAAAGAGTAAATTTAGCAGTTAATTATGGTGAAATATGGGTTAATATTATGGATGAAGTTAACTAGGGATGATGAAATCTAAAGGAACTTGCATAGTCTCCTATTAGTTGAATTTGTGCAAAAGGCATGACGGTTTAGAGGTTATCACGTTTATGTATTGATAAAAGCATAACAGACAGGAGACAGGGAATCATTTGAGTATAAGTACATGTAGTTTATTATTAGAGTCAAGGAATATGGCAGGTATTTATGTATGTGTTAGTTTAAGCTAATGCAGTTCTAAAGGGATTACAGATGCATGCTTTTATTTAAAGGGAGCATTAGAAATAAGTATCTATAAATGTTTTAAACTAAGAATTTCTTTGTTTGGTTTCATACAAGGAATGTTCATGTTTAACAGACGTTTAAAGGCAAGAGGTTAATTGCTTTGATGATACACGTACTATTCTTAATTCACATGACACAAAGAACTAGTCAATACACACTAGATTTCTGACTTAAAGGAATTTATTTGTGAACTGGTCATGAGATAATACATGCTTTAAATCACACAAGGCAAGCAAACTATTTAAGAGAACAGTTACTAGAAATTTACTGATAGATCAAGTTGGTTAATATTGATATACAGCTTACTTATGATCTGTTTCTGGTTTTTCTTCTCATTGCAGATTGAATAAATTATCCTTATACAATTAACGGCATTTCTAACAACTGAGCCTAAGTCTCCATCCTTCGGTGATCCATTAAATTCACTTTCTTAGCGGAGACGGATCAGAAGCTGTAACGTCTTCATCAGGGATCTGAAGTGACGGAGACATGGAAGGGTCTACCACCAATGAGACTCCTGCGACCAAGGCCGATCTTCTGAAGAGTCAGCGTCACCTACGTCGAGGTGCAAAGGGCAAGCTCACAAGAATTGGACGTGCTTTACAGAGCTTGATAGAGGGAAGCCGGCCTATCTCTGAGGTGCAGGAGGTCTATGATACGTACCTGCTGGCTTATGAAGATTTGCAGGATAAGCATGAATCTTTTTCTGAGCTTATTGAAAATGACGATGACTATGAGATGGAAGAGAGATGGATGGAAGAATGCCAGCAGTCCTTTCTTCAAAATCAGATCTCTTTCAGAGATTACTGTCGAGGTGAGACAGAAAGGAATGTTTTATCACCAACACCGCAAGATAAGTTGGCTCGTCGTCCAGTCAGTCCAGAAGCAAGTAATGAAACATCAACCAGTGAAGTCAAGAGAGTGGGATCCATGTTTAAGATGGAAAAACCGAAAATGCCCACCTTTAATGGGAATGTGCGAGACTACTGCATATTCAAAGCTGATTTCCAGCATGCTCTGGGTGAAGTATTTGATGAAAGAGACGCTCTAATGATCTTGCGATCATGCCTCCAAGGGAAACCACTACAGATGATTCAAGGTATCGGAAGAGACTATACAGCAGCTGGGAGCAATTGGATATGGTGTACAGAGATTCAAGGTTGGTCGCTGATGCTATCATTAACGACATTACCAAGTTTCGCTCCCTGAAACCAGGTGAAGATGATCGCTTTTGTGAATTTGTGAACATAGTACGCAGAAGTTACAATGTGCTTAAAGAAATAGGGAAGGAGAATGATATGAATAACAGCCACATGCTGGCTATCATGGAGAAGAAGCTTACACCTGAAGATAGGAAGATCTGGTTTAGACAACAAGAGTCAGGAGAAGCTTCTGCTACTTTTGAAAGATTTTTTCAGTTTCTCACCTTGGAGTTGAAAGCAAGAATGAGGTCAGCAGCTCCGGTCAGAGGGGAAGTGAAATCAAGTGTTAACGTTGTGGCCAAAGGATCCAGCCAAGGTGACAACAAACAGGAAAAGAAATTTGACAGATGCTGGATTTGCAGCAATGATTCTCACTGGACTGACCAATGCAAAGTGTTTCTATCAAAGCCATACAACGACAGAATGCAATTGGTCAAAGCGAACAAGGCATGCTTTAGTTGCCTTAAGAAAGCAACAAATGGTCATAGGATGTCCACCTGTAAAAGACGAAGGTGCTGTTCTGAAAAGGTGAATGGTGAACAATGCAAGTATTACCACCATCCTCTACTGCATAACCCACCGAATGTTAAGGAAGTTGGTGTTGCCTGTGTTGGAGCAAAGGAAGCAATTCTTCCAGTATTGACAGTCGAAGTATCCAAGCAGAGCAGTTGGAAGAAGTGTAATATGTTGCTGGATTGTGGTGCTCAAGTGTCAATCATCAAACAGTCACTTGCTGACGAATTGAAATAAGAAGGGAAAGAAATCACAGTTGTCATTTCTAAGCTAGGAGGAGTTCTAGAAGAGGTTACAACCAAGAAGTACAGGGTGAGCATCAGAGAGCTGGGAGGAGGACAACCGGTCTCAGTCACTGTGATTGGAATGCCATATATTAGTGACATAGACAATGTATCAGAAGCCCATCTGAAATCAGCAGCCAATGAACTAAACCTAGATAGGGAACTGATAAACAGGCATGCTGGAGCAGTTGATCTGTTGGTCGGCAGTGATCACCCGAAGCTTCATGGAGGTAAATCAAAGGAGCCGTACAACTTCACTGCTCGTTACTCACCTGTTGGCTGGGTTATCTTGGGGACATTGCCCCATGACAGGATGCAGCCCAGTACAGTGTTGCATGTGCAGATAGCCAAACCTGTGGATCTAACCAGTTTCTGGACTACAGAATCAGTGGGTGTCAGGAGCAGTGATTGTCAATGTAGACACACAGGAATGACCAAGGCGGATAAAGAGGAGTATGATCTCATCAACAGGTCCTGTGTCAAAGACGGAAAGCAGTGGAAAATCTCGTATCCTTGGAAACGAGACCCGGAGAATCTTCCAGATAACTATTGGCTGGCGGAGAAGATGTTGGAAGCAACCGAAAGGAGGCTGCTTAAGAACCCAGACCATGCTAAAGCTTATCAAGATCAGATGACACAGCTGGTTGAGATGGGATTCGCGCGCAAGTTGTCCAAAGAAGAGATTCAACAGTATTCAGGTCCTGTCCATTATATTGGACACCATGCAGTCGTAAGACCTGAAAAGAGAAGCACCCCTGTGCGCATAGTATTCAACTCATCAGCCAGATTTCAAGGCCATTCTCTAAACGAATACTGGCACAAAGGACCGGACTTGTTGAATCCCCTATTTGGAGTCCTGATGAAGTTCCGTGACCACTATGTTGCAGTCTGTGGTGATATATAAAAAATGTATCATCGGATCAAGGTGCCGGTAGTTGATCAGCATGTACATAGGTAACTTTGGCGCGATCTAGAAGTTGATAGAGAGCCAGACATCTACATGAAGTTAGTGGTCACCTTCGGTGATAAACCGTCTCCTGCGATGGCCCAAATCGCACTGAGAAGAACGGCTGAAGAAGCAGAGGAAGAACATCCCAAAGTAGCTCAAATCTTAAAGGAGAGTACATATATGGATGATGTTTGTTTCTCTACACCAACTGAGGAAGAGGCCGTTCAGCTGACTAATGATATTGACAAAGTTCTGGGAGATGGAGGCTTTCATGTCAATGGCTTGATGTCAAACAAAACTCTGAGACCTGATAGTCAGAATGAAACCGAGACGAACCTGCTAGAGAAGTTGTCTGAAGAAATGGTGCTAGGAGTTACATGGAATCCTGAACGAGATTCATTCTCCTACAAGGTGGCTGAAGAAGGAGTTGAGAAGTCAGTCAGCAGTGAAAAGAAATGGACAAACGGAAGATCTTGAGCAAGATAGCTCGAGTTTTCGACCCAATCGGATTTGCTGGTGCATTCATGGTGAGAGCAAAAATTGGAATCCAGAGGCTATGGCAGCTTGGTGTTAGCTGGGATGACGAGCTTCCACTTGATGAGCAAGATAAATGGCAAACACTCTTTGATGAGATGAAACAGTTGAATAATGTTGAGCTCCCTCGTTGCCTCACACCTGAAGGAGCTGTGGAGAATCCAATGTTGTGCATTTTTTCTGATGCATCAGAAGCAGCCTTTGGATCATGTGCATATCTTAGATGGAAGCTAGAAGATAACAGCTTTACAACAAGATTTGTGGCTGCCAGATCTAGGGTAGCCCCGCTCAAGAAGCTGTCAGTACCACGATTAGAGCTCCAAGCAGCAGTATTGGCCACAAGGCTCTTTACTGCATTGAAGGAAGAGATTAGTTTTGAGCTGCAGGAAACAGTCTTCATGACAGACAGTCTCATCACACTAGCATGGATTCACAGTCAATCCAGGATGTACAAGCCATTTGTGTCGGCGAGAATCGGCGAAATCCAAAGTGCATCCAACCCGGAGGATTGGAGATATGTACCTGGGAAAGTAAACCCTGCTGACAAGATCTCAAGAGGCATAATTATCAGTTATAGATATGGGCAAGGAGTGGGAACATGGACCCGAGTTCCTGTGCAAGCCCACTGAAGAATGGCCAGAAGATAGATCACTACCTGTACAAGAAGCTGATGGTGATGAGGAAAGAAGGAAGTTGAAGCATGTGCTACAAACATCATGCTCTGAAGTCATCAGCTGTGAGAAATTCTCATCATGGAGAAAACTGATCAGAGTCACAGCCTATGTTCAACGATTTGTCCGGAATCTGAAATCTAGATGTAAGCTGCATGCTGATCAAGTGACCAAGGAGGACGGTCCACTCACCACAACTGAACTGGATCGTGCTGAGTTATTCTGGGTCAGCGAAGCACAGAAGTCACTCCATGAACGCATTAGGCTTGGTGAATTCAAAGCTTTGAGTCCATATCTGAAGGAGGATATCATCAGAGTTGGAGGCAGAGCGGATAAGTGTAGACTGTCTTGTGAAACAAGACATCCGTCTCTGATCCCGAATGATCATCATGTCGCTAAACTCATCACCCGCTACTATCATCAGCAAGGCCATGGTGGAGTAGCTAGTACAGCAGCAAAAATTCGGATGAAGACTGGATTCCTGGAGTACACCGCCTTGCTAAATCTGTCAAGTACAAATGTGTGACCTGCCGTGAAATTGAAAAGAAAGCGGAAACTCAGTTCATGTCCGGATTGCCAACTGAAAGAATGATGCCTTTCTCGCCACCGTTCTACAATACCTCAACCGATTACTTCGGACCTATACCAGTGAGAGTAGGACGTAACAAAACTGCAAAGTACTATGGTATTAATATCTTTACATGTCTCAACACACGAGCAGTCCACTTGGAGGTTGCCCCTGATTGCTCATCCATGGAGTTCTTACAGGCGTTGAGAAGATTCTTTGCAGTTCGAGGCCAACCAGCTTGCTTGATCAGTGACAATGGGAAGCAGTTTGTAGGAGCGGAAAGGGAGCTGCGAGAAATGGTAGAAGGCTGGAGTGCTGATGAACTGAAGGAGTTCTGTGCTGAGAGGGGTACTGAATGGAAGTTTGTTACGCCATTGGCTCCGCATCATAACGGCTGTGCGGAAGCTCTGGTGAAGAGCTGCAAGTTAGCAATGAAGAAAGCAATCAAGGAACAGTGCCTCGCCCCTTTCGAGCTCTACACATGTCTTCAAGAAATAGCAAATCTGATTAACCAACGCCCGATCGGGAGGATTCCCACAGACCCAGATGATGCATCTGCCCAAATGACATTTTGCTGGGTAGAGCTTCTAGCCAAGTGCCACAGGGGCCTTTCAGAGTGACCAAGAATCCCCGTCACCGTGTTGAATTGGTCCAAAGGATCGTTGATTCATTCTAGAAAGCCTGGCTTCGCGACGTCTTCCCACTGCTTGTGCCCAGAAGGAAGTGGAATGTCGACAGACGCAACATCAGAGTGGACGATGTCGTGTCGGTCGCTGATCCGAATGCCGTCCGGGGTAAATGGACACTAGGACGCATAACTCAGGTTTACCCGGGAGATGACGGTAAGGTCAGATCTGTGAAAGTCAAAACTAAAGACTCTGAATACAAGCGACCTATCACAAAGATTGTGGTGATCTACCCGTCGAAAGGTTACGAAGATGAATAAGACTTTTAATTAGCATTATTTGGTCAGAGAGTGTTAACCTTGTTCCTTTTTGGCCGGGGGAGGATGGTTTGCCGAGCAAACCTATTTTTTCTTTTTTTCTTTGACCTTTCCAAGAAACCAGACGAGGTTAACGGACTTTGCCGTCAGCAGTCATTGATGAAAGTAGATTTCTACTTTTGGGGAACGATTTGTTCCAAATTCTGTCTTATTAGACGTTAGAATGCCGCACAAGAAGTAAGTTACATTATGAATGTCTTATGTATGTATGTCACAAGCATTTCATTTTTTGTTCTGACAGCAAAATTCTAAAATTTGTGTGAATTATACAAAGAAGAAATCCTTACAGGGAAAAGATGACTTATGACTATTTTGTACATGTAGGTAAATTCATGAAGGAAAAGGAGAGAAATAATAGTGTGAAATTACTCATTTCAACCTTGTGATGGCGGTATTGCTATTTTGGTAATAGATGAGTTAGACTATTTTTTTCTTAATTCTATGTGTTCTGCCACTTGATCAAGAGAGGGCGATAATTCATTAAATTCAGAGCTAATTGAATGTATGTATATAGCTCTGATTAAATTCTTGTAACAGGTGGGGAAAAACACTTCAGATTCCAAGACCCACCCAAGGGTGATTGTGTGTGTAGTGTACCCTATTGCTGTACAGAGTGAGTGGGGTCATTTTAGTTAGTTTGCTCTTTGAGTGAGGTTGTGTTCTGAGGAGCCAGCAAGCAATGACCCTCAGTTTGTGTTAATTCTGGAGGAGATTCCTACCCACCATGTTGGTGAGTTTAGTAAATTTTCTACCAAGTTTTATTTCAGTGCTAAAACCAGAAACTTGAATGTATAAAATGCGATTTTCAACATGAATTTTTTAAACAAGAGTTTGTGCATGTCAAAAACTTTGAAAGAAAAATTAAGGTTTGTTTTAAAGTCAGTCAGCTATACATGTACATGTTATGCTGTGAAGTTCTGATTATTTGTGAAGGCTCTTAATTCAGTCATTTATTAAAGTGATATTTAAGATAATATGAGTAGTTCAATATTGCTCAGATTGATGTGAATTTATGCTTACTTTTAATATATGGCTAGTAAGAATTTCACAGACAAATTAATAAAGTTTAGATATTTGTCTGTACTTGCTAATTAATAAGGTGGACAAATACTAAAGAATAAATTACTGTAAATAATATAATCTGTGAGAAAGTTGATTAATAAAATAAGGATATGCATTTTTGGATAATGGGAATTTATTCAATTTGTAAAAGGGTCCATTGGTCAGGGAGCTGTTGTCACTGGGACAGCACCTCGAATATGGAGCTACTGCTACAAAGGCTTCAGTAATTTGATTTCCTGAACCATGGCGGTGAAGCTTTTATCTTCAGAATTTGTATCCTGAGTTTCCATCTTGAGTTTCCAGTTGGACTCTGAAACGTCACGCAACTTCGTATCGATGACCACGCCTACTCTTCAATGACGATGGTCATCCAAGATTTCGCCAGCTATTTGGTACACCTTCAACCGTTCGAGGACTCGCGATAGCACCACGTCGTTGACAGCGACAGGGCCCTGTCGTCACTCCTCATCGACAGAACTTTCAGTGGACTGAATCCATTTAAACAGGGAAGTCCTTTAATTCATGACCCTTTAATAATAACTATCAGTAACCAAATGATTAATTCTTACAATTCATTATGATACAATTCATTATAATTAATTCTGCATATGAGAAATGTTGTTCGATCTGTAATAGAGTTGTGAATATCTGACAATAATTTTCACAGCAACTAGTTAAAACATAAATTCTTTTGAATGAGAAGTTTTGATTATTTGATTGAATGCTCTTTGAACCAAATTTGATACAGTTGTAATAAACAGCTTGAAACCTTAAAATTCATTTGTACAGTGCAATTACTTTCGTGTACTTTGACCATGTCATAGCTCTCTTCACTATAAAAAAGGATGCTTGGGGTATGTGAGGTCGTCTATGTGATTTTGGGTATTGGTAGCCAAAACATTAGTTTAAACGAAAACCCAAGTTTGATCCTGACAATGTATATGTGTTGAAGAAAAGATGATATTTTGTGTAGTTAAGGTAAAAAGGGCGATTTATTTGGTTCAGTTTCATGACCGGGTCAATGTCAAGATACCGTTGAAAATGCACATGTGTACAGAAAGCCTATAGTGAAAGTAAAGGGGTAGATTATGTTAATGAGTTTATTTAGCGTGCGAATGGAGAGGGCGCATGCAGTTAAATGATAAGGTGATGTGTTTCGCTAAATGAAAGGAATTTAGTTCAGCTTTTGGAAAATGGAAATTTGTTTTAAAAAAACTCAGAGTCAAAGAGTAAATTTAGCAGTTAATTATGGTGAAATATGAGTTAATATTATGGATGAAGTTAACTAGGGATGATGAAATCTAAAGGAACTTGCATAGTCTCCTATTAGTTGAATTTGTGCAAAAGGCATGACGGTTTAGAGGTTATCACGTTTATGTATTGATAAAAGCATAACAGACAGGAGACAGGGAATCATTTGAGTATAAGTACATGTAGTTTATTATTAGAGTCAAGGAATATGGCAGGTATTTATGTATGTGTTAGTTTAAGCTAATGCAGTTCTAAAGGGATCACAGATGCATGCTTTTATTTAAAGGGAGCATTAGAAATAAGTATCTATAAATGTTTTAAACTAAGAATTTCTTTGTTTGGTTTCATACAAGGAATGTTCATGTTTAACAGACGTTTAAAGGCAAGAGGTTAATTGCTTTGATGATACACGTACTATTCTTAATTCACATGACACAAAGAACTAGTCAATACACACTAGATTTCTGACTTAAAGGAATTTATTTGTGAACTGGTCATGAGATAATACATGCTTTAAATCACACAAGGCAAGCAAACTATTTAAGAGAACAGTTACTAGAAATTTACTGATAGATCAAGTTGGTTAATATTGATATACAGCTTACTTATGATATGTTTCTGGTTTTTCTTCTCACTGCAGATTGAATAAATTATCCTTATACAATTAACGGCATTTCTAACAACTGAGCCTAAGTCTCCATCCTTCGGTGATCCAAGTATAAATACGAAGAGTGCTCAGTCCGAAATAAAGCACGCGTATATATTGTGGTACATGTCGATCGGCCGAGAGGGAAAGGTTATAGTCTTTATCAAGATGTTTTTATTTTTTATTTTCTTTATTTTTTCTTCTTTTTCTGTGCATTGCTTTTGGTAAAGCCGTAAAGGGCATAACCTTGATATTGTCCCTTCAAATACAAACTTATGTCCCAAAACAGATAGGAATCAACTCTAACTGCACCAGGGAGGAGAGGGAGAGAGTTGGGAGGGGGAGCTAGGAGAGATGTTTGTAGTTTTGTTAAAGTTATTTGCTGTGAAATTTCTATTAATATTTATGTGAGGGGGGGGGGGGGTCCAAACATGTTCCCTGATATTAAGCTCTATATGAGCAAACACTGCGATATCTGACGGGAATGTCAAGAAAAGTATTATAAAAAATAAATAAAATGCTATCTTTATTTTTCTAAATCAGAATATTTCATTTGATATCATGATTTATGCAAATTATAAGGATTATATACCTATAATGTAAATTTATTGGCCTTATTCTCTTAAAAGTCAAGACAGAAAAGGCTTTATTAAAATGAGATTGCGTGCGAGCAATTCCTTATATAAAATATAAAGATTAATTAAGAATGGCGTATCCAAGATTCTCTTATTTTTATTGGTGGCATATCCAAGAATGCACGTGCCCCTACGTGCCAGCCAAAACCAAATCTGACATATTTTAGTTACACATCGAATGAAAGGAAATGTGTGCTCCCCCCCCCCCCCCCCCAGCACAGAAAGAACATGAAAAATGTGATAACTTTTTTTTTTCCTTGCTTGTCCGAAAATTCAGAATAGAAGGCATCTGATGATTTTTTGCTTGTCAGAAAATTATGGAGGAAAACTGGACCCCATAAAATCTGATACCCCCCCCCCCCCCCCCCCCCCCCCCACTGAGCAACTTTTGGAGGGCTGGCGAGAAGAAAAAAAATACAAATCTCCCTTCAAGCAGTTCACAAAATTTGACAGCCCTGCATTTGTGCCCCCCCCCTTTTTTTTTTTTTACTACATCCTGCATTCGCCCCTGTCATGAACTGTCAGTGTCAGACTCATATCCATAATAGGGTTCAGAAGCCCCCTCCCACTACATTGTCGGTCTCTCGCGGCTGTCGGTCTCGTTGGCTGAAGCACGACGATCAGCAAGCAAAAAACTTTGATGAGCCAAGTTTGAGGAGAACACCTTTGGCAAACTGACACATAGTTCCATCGGTAACGCCACCACCTCGATCGGGATCGCAGAGGGGTAGACCTAGCCTAGCTAGAGCTAGAAACCTTGTCGGTCGCTATTCAGCTCAGCTATTCCATGCTGCTTGCATGATCTAACATCAGTCATTTGGCTAGGCTTAATTCGGTGATAGGACATTGATTACATGAATTTACGAATTTAATACATTGAATTTTGCCTCCGGTACATTAGAAATATAACAGTGAACTGGAATTTAGTTAGAGTTTCTTCTAATACCGGCTAGGCTCAGTTGGCTAGGCTGGGCTTGCCTTCGGGCGGGCGTACGTCTGCTACATGGTCGTCTGCTAGCGCACGATCTCATTGGATGTCGTCGACCTCACGTGATCGATACTACATGCCCACATTTATGCGGGGTTTATTGGACTCATCGAGCCTTAATTATAACCTTTCATAGCTTTAAATTTCATGTAAATTACATTTTTCATAATTTCAAATAAATACTATGGGAATTAAAATCATTTCAAAATCCCTGTTTTCATGTGTTAACCTAGGGAAGCTGGAAGGCCAAAAGCATGCATATTCCCGGGGATTTATGCGGTGTTTACTGGACTCATCGAGCCTTAATTATACTTTTTCAGAGCTTTAAATTTCATGTAAATCACATTTTTTATATTTTCAAATAAAAACAAAGGGAATTATAATCATCCTAAAATTCCTTGTTTTCGCGTGTAAACCTATGGCGGGCGAGACTTTTTTGGTCAAAAGCATGCATATTCCCCGGGATTTATGTGGGGCCTTTTCAATTTTTTGAGCCGTCACTAAGCTTTTTCAAAGCCTCAAATTACATGTAAATCACATTTTTTATATTTTCAAATAAAAACTATGGGAATTATAATCATCCTAAAATTCCTTGTTTTCGCGTGTAAACCTATGGCAGGCGAGACTTTTTTTGGGTCAAAAGCATGCATATTCCCTGGGATTTATGCGGGATCTATTCGACTAGTTGAGTCTTAATTATACATTTTCAGAGCTTTAAATTTTGTTTAAGTCACATTTTTCAAAATTTTAATTTAATTGTGGGGAAATTATAATCATTCAAAAATCCCTGTTTTGCGTGTTAACCTATGGGAGCTGGAAGGCCAAAAGCATGCATATTCCCGGGGATTTATGCGGGGTCCCTTCCACTTTTTGAGCCTTCATTAAGCTTTTTTCAGATTGTATCTACGAACTGGCTTATTTGCGCTATTCCTTCCTGAGTTTTCACTTTTGCAATAATTGTTATCCGTCACATATCCAAAAACGGAGCCCCCCCCCCCCCCCCCCGACTTCTCTGCGAGCTCAAAATGGCATTTTCGCCCGGAATACGCCCGGAATGCGGCCGGTGTCTGCTCGATCACGGCGGGCTCTGCCGCGCTTTTTAGGGGTCGGCCGACGTTCGCAGGGCACCGAAACCTGCTCCCAGTTCAGCGATTTTCCAATAGCGAATTTTGAAGTCGCAGAGCTGAGCTCATAAACAGGTCGTCCGGAGATCGCTCTCGCATCGGAAAACATTCGATCAATATTCGGGCGGCAGTCCGACGAGTTAAGACCATTTTTGGGATTTATATTCGGACGGAGGTCGGCAGAGCTGCGCGGCCGCCGCACTGGCTCCCTACGATACTCGAACGACGCCCCTTCCGCATTCCGCCCGACTTCTACAAAATTCGGCCGGAGACAGTTGGATATGTGATGCAGGCTTTATAGCCATCTGTATATCCGTTTTGTGATTCACCGTTTATACGTCTACATACCGTGAAACAGTGAAATCATTAGAGGACGCATATAGAATTGATTAATTTGATATTAGTATTGGGCTTGATATCTTCATTTTTTTTTAAGAGGGAGGGGTGGTCGAGGCTGAGCCGGGGGGGGGGGGGGGTTGACCTCCAAACACCTGGGGTAGGGGTAGGGGTAGGTTTTAAGGTCTTGACCACTAACTTCCGTAGAAGACCCTTTTCCTTTCTTTTTTTAGGGGATCAATATGGGGCCATGGCCCTTTATGCCCCCTAATTGCCTCTGGTAAGGCAAATAAGTTAGGCATTAAATGTTTTAGACGTGGGTTTCAATATGTTTTATATGGGGATGGGGGATGAGGGATGATGACACTTGACAAATTGCCTATTGGGAGAGGGGGTGTGAAGAGCCCACAAATGTAAAAATCTACCACAAATGTAAAAATTACCACAAATATCATAACATGTCAACCACAAGTGTAAAAAATATCCACAAATGAAAAAATCTGTTTAACCACAAATGTAAAAACATTTCGCCTACAAATGCGAAAAATCCCATTTTTATATCAAATGTCGTAACATCTCAACCGCAAATGTAAAAATTCATTGCTTGCATAATGCACCTATGTAAGATCAGTTATTATGAGATGTATGTGTGTGTGCGTGTGTAAGCGTGTGTGTGATGTTTCCTGACCATTAAATAAAATCCCTAAAATATCGAAAGACCCTTTACCACAAATGTAAAAACATGTCAACTGCAAATGTAAAAATTCATTAAACTAGTGGTTTACTAGTATTTTCCCTTTTTATGATCAGTTTACCGTTTACAGGGGCGGGGGGGGGGGGGGGGGCAGGGTCGAGGAACTGATCATAAACTTCAATGGCAGGAAAAACTCACATACAAGATGTAGTCCCAATAGGAAAGCAGAACAGCAACTTATTTTTTTCAGTCTCAAGAGGGCGCTTCATATAGATTAAATTTGAACGTAATTTCTACTCTTTGTTTACGCGATTTTTAATGATGAAATATTTAATGGTTGCAATAAAATTAAATGCCTGAAACATGCATGTTATCGTTTCAATCTCGTGATAATCAAAGATAACACATAACTACACTACACTACATGAGGGGTATGGATATATAAATATTTTTTCAGCAGAACAAACAAGCAAAATTAATTTTAAAACACTTTTTAAAAAATTACCCGGAACAAAATGAATAATGCACTGTTCATTTAAATGACGCAAACTATACCCAAGTCATCATGGTAGGGTCATTACAATAAAAGCCCTGACCCGTACAATGCGCCATTTTTGCACCCTTTTTCTTAGGAAATTTTTAATAACAATATATGTTCCGGCGGCAGCAGCTAGAGATTTTTGAAGAAAAAAACTTAATTACCTTGTCCCTATTAGTTTTCATTACAATGCAATAATCAATTTTTGAAAAGAGTTGGATATTGCTAATCGTATCACTCCTCCATGTACTTGACAGCAATTTTGTAAATTTTGAAAATAAAATTTGTAATGGATTTCTTCTCAGTCCTAGGTCCTGTGACATGTGCATCATTTTTGAGACACAGTCGTCATTTTTGCGACGCACATATGTTCCTCAAACTTGCCCATTGTTCTTCATTTTTGTGTGACTGTGGTGTGGATCAATTCTAGTGGTTTTATCAGTCACAAAACTGACAAAGGTGTGCCTTAAGTTCAATTTCAATTTGACGAATGACACACCAAAATAATCATGGTGGGATATAGGGTGCTTCATTACCATTGGAACGTGCATAATTTTCTTGTAATTAAATTTGTCCTTTATTCTGAAAATCCAAGCCATCTTCGGTTAATAATACTTACAAGAGTCAGAATGAAATTATTGTCTATTCATTATGTTTTAAATATTGAATAAAATACTTTTTTGTACACACACTTATTAATTATCATCATTGGCGTAAGGGCACATTTTCGCGAGGGGGGCTGACGCCATTTGCCTGAATATCAACTTTGCAGTTTTACAATCTTTGGGAGCGAGTGAAAATGTGGCACTTTATGTAATTTCATCGTCAAAATTACATATCCGAGAACCTCGATGCCCAAATATAAGGACATTCGGGCATCTCGTTGCCTGCATATGAGGCGATTGTTGCCCGAAAATGGAAACATTGAAAATCGGGGGGTTGGGGGTTGGTGGGGGCTTTTAAGAATGAAGTGCGTCCTCTTGAGTTACTAACGGTTTTACTGCCGCACCTTATTTCTAATCAAAACAGCATGCAGCGTGCGAAATATAGTGTACTAGATTATTACTAGATTGAAACGATAACAAGTTTCAGGCAATCTATTTTTCTTCAACCATTGAATAGTTCATCATTAAAGATCGCGTAAATAAAAAGTAGAAATTACGTTCAAATTCAATTTCTGGGAAGCGTCCTCTCGAGACTGATAAAATAAGTTGCTGTTCTATTGCGACTACATCTTGTATGTGAATTTTTCCTGCCATTGAAGTTAATGATCGGCTTCTCGACCCCCCCACCCCTGTAAAACTGATCATAAAAAGGGGAAAACACTAATAGTAAACCACTAGTTTAATGAATTTTTACATTTGCAGTTGACATGTTTTTACATTTGTGTTGAAGGGGTTTCGATATTTTATTGGTCAGGAAACCTCACACACACGCATACACACGCACACACACATACATCTCATAATAACTGATCATACATAGGTGCATTATGCAAGCAATGATTTTTTTTAATTTGCAGTTGACATGTTATGACATTTGAGGTAAAAATTGATATTTTTTACATTTGTAGGCGAAATGTTTTTACATTTGTGGTTAAACATTTGTGGTTAAACAGATTTTTACATTTGTGGGCGATTTATTTATTTATTTTTTTACACTTGTGGTTGAAATGTTATGACATTTGTGGTTATTTTGACATTTGCGGGTGCAATGTTTTTACATTTGTGGTAGATTTTTACATTTGTGGGCGATTTATTTATTTATTTTTTTACACTTGTGGTTGAAATGTTATGACATTTGTGGTTATTTTGACATTTGCGGGTGCAATGTTTTTACATTTGTGGTAGATTTTTACATTTGTGGGCTCTACAGGGTGCGGGGGGGGGGGGGGCATCATCCAACAAAACGTAACGACGTAATACTTTTATGTTGCACATTGCACCAATCAAGGACATTAAGCATAATCGAGATATAGGGTGTAAGAGAAAGAGTGTAGACAGGCAGACAGACAGACAGACAGACAGAGGGGGATGCAAAGACATCGACGTTTACGTTATGACAAATAAGAATACTTATTCCAATATTTCAAATCTTTAAAACTGTCTTTATTTCATGAACATACACAAGACCATAATACAAACATAGGATCAACGTAACGAAGAGAATATAAATCACAATTACATAATAAAAAATACTTGTAATTTATTTCATATTATGTTATTTTTAAAATATTTGACAACACTTTCATTCTGATGGAAGCTGTTCATTTCATATTTTATCTTACCTTTTTTCATATTTTTAAAGCAACTTTAAAATTCAAAGAAGACAGGTCTCAGCAAGTTGAGGATGAGAATTCAAGCCAAAATCAGGAAAATCTAACGCAACTTTATTTTCAGCCAATCAGAAGTGCGAATTAAGGACTTGCGTTTGATTTTTAGAGTTGCGATTAAATGCACGTTTTATGCAAGGGGCCCTGCATAGCTGGATATGTTATATAGACAAATATCAAGATAATTCCAACAGATATATATATATATATATATATATATATATATATATATATATATATAATTTAGGTTAATATATATATATATATATATATATATATATATATATATAAATCAAATATTGCACCTCTTTTCAAAATATACAAATATTGTATACATGCTCTAAATATAAGACTCATTTCTCCAAAGATAATTCAAATTAAACACATCCACACGTTTAATTATCGTTCATTTCGGCTGCCACAAAGCACATTGTGAAGACCAACAATTTTCCGAGAAATAAAGTTTCTTATCATACATGTACATAGCACCATTTTCTTTATCAGAGCATCTCTGTCCAGTTCATATAAAAATATATGAAATTCTCCACAGCTGTCAGACTAAAATATGACATTGCATGCAAAGTTAAAATATTCAAAAATTTAGGTTAATGAAATATACATCCCCAAAATTTATACATATATTCTCGACATGTTTTAATACGAATTTCACCTTGATATATTACTTATATACATATTGAAAGATTGAGATATTGAGAGAGAGAGAGAGAGAGAGAGAGAGGTTATACCTTCCCCTTATTCAACCTCGCTTATAATCTAAGGCACTAGTAGAAATAACATGAAACGCCGTTGATTTTCTACAATGGAACTACGAAAATGTCAGGTGACTCGAAAGGATAGAATGCAATATGACCAGAATGTTAAAAAGAGGGTTGAGCTTTGCCATCCTTTTTATTCCATTGTGGAAGCCATGAAAATGATGAGCCAATGAATTTGGAATAGCCAAGACAAAAAACAAAAAAACAAAAAAACAGGTCACGAGATGGCGCTAAATAAAACCAGTATCATCAGAAAAGGCCTGAGGGATTGACATATCGATCTCGTGGACTGTTGGTCTCATGAAACCTCACATAACATTTCAGAACGGACTAGAGTAGTTCTGCCACCGCATCTCTTCATGGCCCAGCTAGAGTACATTGACTGTATGGTTCTACATTATGCACATCACAAAATATCAGACCCGGAAAGAGTTGGCTAGCTGTTGTAACTTTATTTCTAGACTAATTCGTTGTAGTTCATTAGAACAGCTTCTTCTAAGACGGTTTAAATAGACCAAATGGGTCCTGCCCGTGTATCTGAAGGCACATGTCAAGAGATATGATCCGTTCCTTTGCTTTTCGCTTATGGAATTAGCTCCCTTCATTTCTTCGCAAATTTCACAGTCTAGATTCTTGTACACCACAAATCAATTAATCATGCCTCAAAATAGATACTTCAGCAGGTGTGCAAATACTGACTTAATGGCAGGAGCCTGCGCCTTTGAATATTTTTTAACATAAATAATGGCGCCATGTAAATGCTTTGCATCATCATCATCATCATCATTCCAAGCTGGTGCAGTCTGGGAATATCAATTCTTTTATCAGGCACCGTCGCTGTATATTGAGTTAAAACGTTTCTGTCTAGTCTTCAAAAGCAGTGCATAGTTCTTTAGAACAGCTCCATAATTGTCAATTAGACCAAAGTAGTCCTGCCTCTTCTTCCCTTGCTGGTGTAGAAGGATTGTGCGTGTGGTTCGCCCTCATGCCACAGGATAAGTTCTTGAAACCGTGCCTCCACGCAGGACGCGGTTAGTCTGGCCTCTGGATCCTCGTCCCAACAGTCCACCACTGTGTTCTTGATGATCGTAAGACCCTGTGAGGAAGCAAAAGTTTTTTAAATTATCATTTCTATTGACAAATGGGCATTCTCCTAATGTCTTTCTCGTAATGGCACATGGGAGACATTTAGTTGCTAGAACCGTCATGAATTAAACCGATATCAATGCTGCCCAAAGTATGAAATAAAATCTACTTTTGAGGGGGATTGTATTATTCGGATTATAAGCGTTCAGTACGTTTATAACTGCCCCCCTTTTTTTTTACTGGAAATCGCTCTAAAATGTAACTTATCATTTTTAATCATTATTGATTTAATATGTTTTAAACTTTTTATCGGTACTTGTGTGAATATTATTATCTTATTTTTTTTTTAATAAAAAATCTTAAAATCAATATCATGAAAACGGATCAGTCCGTATGGTATTCTTGAAAGACTTTATCAAGGCAAGTGTAACGAGCACACGTGTTAATATTTGTTCATTATGTACAACTTGTACAAGAAAGGTCAGTATCATGTACATACTGGATTTCTAAGCCATTCGTCGGTAATTGGAGGCCTTTCTCTCCTGAGGACCACGAGTGTCTTCATCGTCTCCAGACTAGCCCTTCTCTCGCCGAGACTCCGGCTGAATGGAAGCTCGTATTCGTTGATGTCTGGTTTAGGGGAGAGAAAATTATTATTATTTGAGCATTATCAAAGATAAGGACATATTATTTCTGTTTGAAGACCAGGTAGGAGTGGCCTATTTTAAGAGAGAATTTTGTAAATGTGGGTATTATCTCTTGAAGATATTTCTTCCCTGAGGGAAATGCATATGCCTACGACAAAGCGAGAGGGCATGCAAGAAAGAACGTAAATGAATTAATGAAAGGGTATTTTAATATATATATATATATATATATATATATATATATATATATATATATACCTTCATTTCTTTCTAAACTTATACTGTACTTGATGTAATGAAAAGTTGCTGCACAAATAATTGGTTGGTATTTAACATTGCCCTATTAGTTAATAACATATACTGCTAATACATGATAGGGTTGAGACAGACAACAAATAAAAAAAAATTGTGAAAAAATGAACATGAGTGGACAACTGTACATGCATTGCAAATTATATCATTGCAAACATAGGCACTATGGGCCAAGACTGTGAATATTGTGGGGTTTATGTTAGTGTGTGGAGTGGGTGGTGATGAATCCAGCATAAGCGCCAAAGTTGAATCACGTATACCTTTATACCAAATCTATGGCGATAGGTTATTTATTTAGACAAAGATTGCTTTTTAGTGTCAGTTTCCTCCTTCGGCAAGTACGGTTATTTCCATGCCTTCCTCGAATATCTTCAACTTCGACCTAATTGGCTGGGCTGGCCTTGGAGAAGTAGGTCTGATTTCTCCTACGTCACTTCCTCCACAAGAGCAACGGATACCGGAAGTGAAGAAGCAGTCTTATTCTTCCGGGTTATGCGATTATTATTCTTCGATGCATTTGTACTTTCAGACACGTTTGAGAAGACAAACTAAATACAAAATAGGAGGAAGGGAGCGAGATAGGAAAGATAGGAAAGGGAGAGAAGAATAAGGAGGAAGCAAAAAAGGGGGAACGCCTAACTGATCACGTTAGGAGAAGCTCGAGATGTAGGCTATCGTGCTTATAGCTCAGTGGATACCTTTTGTTCTTCGATGTATCGTCGTGAATAGGTTATGAGGTATCAACTTCTGTTAGCCTCTATATAAAAAAAATATATAAAAGCGCCATGGGACTTTTGCCCCCCCCCCCCCCCCATATTCTGTGAATTCCTTTATTTCCTCTGCCAGTTGAAAACGGAAAGCTTATGTTTTTTTGTTTTCATAGATATCCTTTGATTTTATAGTAGGCCCGACTCGTCATCTCTTTCTCACTATACTACTCATAGGTCCTAACAGTTTTCACCTTCTTGTTATCAGCATGGGCTATGGATAATGAGATCGTTGAATCAAGCAAATGCAATACATTCGCGACATGAAATGTGTGTTACTATTCCTTTCCTGTTTCTTTTATATTTGTCATGGTACTTGATCGACTGAAACCTTATTCCTTGGTTTCTTTTATTTGGTTTCCTTGAAACATATATGTATTTCAATTCCCAGTTTTCTGCTTCCATCCTCCCCTATAAATATGGTCATCAGAGACATCTTGATCTGGCGACATTTTTGCTCCGGGCTGTATTTCATCAAATGTTTAGGGTTAGGGTTAGTCATTTGGCATGATCAAAGCGCAACTGTCGCCAAAAATTATTTTGTCGTACGATTCCCTTGTCACCTTCCAATAGACCGGTTCTGTAATGTATACAAATTTATGCACACTTCTCCTCTGAGCACCAAGTGACGAGCTACTCCATTAACCTGCTTTTTATAAATGAGCCTCAATGCTTGGAATCCAGTTTGCATACATTACTTGTTGCTATGTCCGGCAAGCCTCCGGCAAGCTTTTAGGTTGTCAAGAACAACCTTTGATTGAAAATTTGCATACATTACCGAAGCGGTCTATTACCTTAGTTTCTGTCTTTTCTTCTTCTAACTTTTTTTAAACACAAATCGTAAAAATATTGCGTTGCGTCTGACCCATCGTATCTCATGCCGTACCTATATATTGATCAAAATCTGTTTAGCTTCATGAGCAAAGAGCCTGAGGTTACATTGTTACTCATCATCCCATAAACGTCTTGGGACGCACATCGTGTTCAAGAATATGCTTAGATCATAGAGTTTGAGACAGAGGGCGGAAATTGGCGGAAACAAGCGCTCGGCTTTTGATGCATAAAAGAAAACACCGTCTGGCTGGCAAGGTAGCGAGCTTCATGTCGTATAAGCCAGATACTGTTCCTTGGATATTATGAGGACATCTACATCGAAGGCACAAACACAGTGGAGAATCCATGATTCTCTTTCAAGAGGATGGGCGCACAGGTCAAACAGATCTCTGACAAGCGGAAAGGTCATCACATTTTCAAATTCAGGTGCTTTTGCTTTTTTGGGGGTCTATATAAAATTGTTGCCGGGGAAGCCCCATTTTGTGCATGTTTGCGTGTGTGTTGTGGGGATTTACGTGCGTGTGCGTGGGTGGGTGTGTATGTGTGTGTGGGAGTGTGCGTGAGAAGAAGAAAAAATGCGCCAAAATGTAAATTTATCATGCGTATGATGTGTTGTAGTTATGCAACAAAACCGATAAGCGCGGGTCACGTGTCGCTGTCGACGAACTTTAATGCCTTGATTTGCGGGTGGATCTGCGTAGGGCCGCGGGTGCGCAGTTGCCACACCCATTTATAATGTATGTGTGTGGTGGTGGCGTGACCGCGCCTTGTATGGAATTGCCCTTGGACTGGCAGACCTCCATAATAACGTTATTCACCTGAGACTCTTTTATTATTTTTCTTTTCTTTTCCCCTCACTTTTTTTTTCTTTCTTTTTATATGGTGGGAAAGGCTTTTAAGGGTATAATTTTCAATAATAGTCAGGAAAAAATGCCGTGGAATAAGTAAATTGATTTTTTGTTTGTTTTATTGCTGTTTATATCAATGCATATAATTAGTTGATACTTCAGTATGAGTAATCTGATTACCTTGTATTGATTGTTGTGTATTCAAAGAAATAAGGCTGTTATCTTTAATTTGTTTGAAGAATTTCCTTGTTTATTATTTAGTATCGAAATTGCAAACGATGTCAATTCATACTTGCTACAAGTGGGTGAGGAGGTTAGACATTTTGCTATGAGCCACCTATTCTGTGATAGTAGGTCATACTCGTGAGAGTTCATTTGAATGGCATTGGTTGTTGCATATGCATGCTCAGAAAGAAACTGACGTTTGAAATTTGATTGGCTTATCTGAGCAGCCAGTGCTGTTGCTATGCTAGACAAATTTGCATTAAAATGCAAATTCATTATACGAAGGATTGTGTAGTATTTGTGTAACATAACCGATAAGCCGCGTGGCACGTGTCGATGGACTTTAATGCTTTGATTTGGGGGTGGTTCTGCGCGGGGCCGCGGGCGCGCAGTTGCCACACCCATTTATAATGTATATATGTGTGGTGGCGGCGTGACCGCGCCCCTGCGTGGAATTGCCCTTGGACTGGCAGACCTCCAAAATAATGTTATTCACCCGAGACTCTTTGATTATTTTTCTTTTTATATGGTGGGAAGGGCTTTTAAGGGTATCATTTTCAATACTGGTTGAAAAAATGCAAGGGAATATTAGGTAAATTTATATGTTTGTTTTTGTTTTACACTGTTTATATCAATGTATATAATTCATTGATACTTAAGTATAATCATCGACTATTTTGCAAATCGGTTATCAAAGAAATAATCTCTTATCGTTATTCATTTATCTATTTATCTCAAATTTTAATTTGTCTTCAAGTATAGGGATGGTCTTTTTCTATGTTGATGACTGCCTCAGGAGGCTTAGGCTGCTAAATTTCACTATTTAGATTTTTCATTACAAGTATGAATTAGTCATGATAATGACTGTGTTTAATTGATATAAAAGGGTAATCAAATTGATAGAGTAAGGGTTGTGGAGTCTAATATGGATGGTTGGTGGTTATGGTATTATTTGTGGCTTTATCTTATTTGAGTATTACAGGTGTGAATTTATGTATATCGGGCTTAGGTGCAAGATGCACATGTGACATTGAAAATTCAAGGCAATTTGTATTGATTCAGTTAGTCTTTATGCAAGAAATGTATGTCCTTCTTCCTTCCAGAATTCTGAATTATATTTACAATACTCTTTATCATGGTGGGTAATCAAGGAATGTTAATGAACATATTGTCTTTAAATGTTAAAGGTTTAAGGGACTCAAAGAAGAGAGGTTCGATTATTAATTGGAGTAGACAACGAGGAGATGTAATATTTTTTCAGGAAACATTTAGTACTATTGATGTTGAAGACAAATGGGAAACAGAATGGGATGGAATTAGTCTTTTCAGTCATGGAACCAATCATAGTAAAGGGGTTTGTGTATTGATTAAATCAAAGTTGCATTTTAAGGTATTAAAAACTAAATTAGATTTGGAAGGGCGATATATATTAATTGATGGTGAAGTTCAGGGGACCCGTCTTGTGTTAGGAAATGTTTACTTTCCAAACAGGGATAAAGAAAATCTCCAATTAGCTTTTCTTCGCATTTTAGAGAGAAGTCTTGAAGAATTTAATAATGAAGGCCATCCTATCATTCTTGGAGGGGACTTTAACATGATTCGAGATTTTAATTTAGATTGTTCAAACAAAGGGAGAAGAATAGGACAGGCTTTTAATTTAGAATTTGATGATTTTCAAGGGAAATTTGATTTAATTGATATTTGGAGAAAGAAGAATTTGGAAAAAAAACAATATACGTATAGACAGAAAAATCCTTTAATTCAAAGTAGGTTAGACTATTGGATAATAAGTAGTGGATTAGAAGAGCGAGTGAACGGTTGTAAAATCGTTGCTTCGGTAGCCCCCGATCATTCGGCTATTGAGTTAGAACTAAAACTTGCACATGAAATATTTAAACGAGGACCATCCTATTGGAAGTTTAATAATAGTCTTTGTTTAGATTCAGAATATACAAACGGCATGAAAAATGAAATAACGTGCTTGATAGAAGTGTTAAGAAAAGAAATTGTAGATAACAGGATTTTGTGGGACTTTGTTAAAATGAAAGTAAGAGATTATACAATAAAATATTCTAAAATTAAGGCACGAGAAAGAAAGTCACTTATGAGTAAATTGCAGGATGAAGTGCAAAAATTGGAGGAAAATTTGGCTTTAGATGGCGATAGAAATACACTAGAAGAGTTAGAATTAAAAAGAGCAGAGTTAAATGGGATATACGGACATGCTTTAAGTGGTTTGAAAGTTAGATCTCGGGCTAAATGGTTTGAAGAAAGTGAAATTAATGATAGATACTTTGAACAATTGTTAAAAGTAAATAGTAATAAAACTTTTATAGGAAAAATAAAATCTAATGGCGAAATGGTAACATGTCAACAAAAGATTTTGAAAGAAATAAGGAAATTTTATTCAAGTTTATATTCACAAACTAATCAGAAAGATAGATATGAATCTGGACAAGAATATTTTTTCAGTGATATTCCGATGATAAAGGAAAGTAATAAGAAATTATGCGATGAAAAAATAAGCACAGGGGAATGTCTCTCCATTTTAAATGAGATGCAATTAAATAAAACCCCCGGTAATGACGGTTTGACTGTAGAATTCTATCGAACATTCTGGTCATTGATAGGAAAATTAGTTATAGATTCCTTTAATACTTCCTTTCAAAAGGGGGAACTGTCTTCGTCACAAAAACAGGGGGTTATAACTTTAATTGAAAAAGAAGGTAAAGACCCTCTTTTGATAGAAAACTACAGGCCCATTTCATTATTGAATGTAGATTATAAAATTTTGTCTAAAATACTAGCAAG
Source organism: Heliocidaris tuberculata (assembly GCA_025618425.1). NCBI lineage: Eukaryota > Metazoa > Echinodermata > Echinoidea > Camarodonta > Echinometridae > Heliocidaris > Heliocidaris tuberculata. Next base: position 59,984,578 of record CM046832.1, on the reverse strand, counting down.
CAGGATTAAAAAAGTTTTAGATGAAGTAATTCATACAGATCAAGTAGGCTATATGAAAGGAAGGAATATAGGAGAAGCAGTAAGATTAATAGACGATGTTATATTCCATTCGTCTACATTTAATATAAACGGTTTCTTGTTGGCTATCGACTTTGAAAAAGCGTTCGACTCCGTTTCGCATTCATTTTTGAAGAAAATATTAAGTTTGTATGGTTTTGGCCCTCATTTTCGTAAGTGGGTTGATATTTTATATTTTAAAGCAGTTAGTTGTGTTATGAATGGTGGACACTCCACTGGTTACTTTGATGTGGGGAGAGGAGTACGTCAGGGGGATCCATTGTCTCCGTATTTGTTTCTTTTAGTTATAGAAGTGTTAGCACTTGCAATTCGTAAAGCACATAATATAAACGGGATACAAATAGGACATACTGAAGTGAAGTTAACTACGTATGCAGATGATATGACTATGTTTTTGAAAGATTTAGAATCAATACAAAATCTAGAAAAGATGTTAAATACGTTTTGGAGATTATCAGGATTAAAAGTGAACAAAAACAAAACAAAGATATTGATGTTAGGTCCTCGTAAAAGTATAAGAAATACGTTTTCACTGGGAAAGCAGGTAGAAGTTGTTAAAATACTTGGGATATATTTTTCTGTAGACGTAAATATAAAGGAGGAGATGAATTATAAAGAAATATTAAGTAAAATCAAAAGATTATTAGGCTGGTGTAAACAGCGCGATTTGACCCTTACTGGTAAAATACAATTGTTGAAAGTATTTGCCTTATCTAAACTTATATATGTCTCTTCTGTATTATTGGTACCAACTTGGGTTTATAAAGAAGTTGAAAAAATTAGTTTTGATTTCATATGGAGAGGTCATGATAAGATTAAAAGAAATATCCTTTATTTGACTTATAATCACGGAGGTTTAAAAATGATGAATTTTAGAGATATGATTAAGGCACAAAGAATAATGTGGATTAAGAGACTAATCTATGAAGACAGTAATATGAAATGGAAAAAATATTTTGACTATATATTCCAGTCAATTGGAGGAAGATTTATATTTTTATGTGATTATGATATGAAAGATTTTCATATTCAGGCGCCTCCATTGTACTTGGAATATTTGAATATTTGGCATGACTTAAGAAGGAACAGAATTATTACTAGTAACTTAGGAAATCAAATGATTTTTAATAATACTTTAATCCGTTTTGGCCGGAAAACGCTATTTAATAGGAAACTATTTGAGGCTAATATATATCAAATTAAGCATGTTGTAGATAAAGAAGGCCATTTAAGGCCAGTTAGCTATTTTTTACAAAAAGGTCTTGATGCCAACGATTTATTCTACATTAGTAGCATTTACTCATCATTGCCGATGAATTTGAAAGAGAAAAGGAAAAAAGACGAAAAGATAAATGACACGATCGATTACTCGGAATTAATGTATAAAGTAAGCGATAAAATAATACCATATGAAGGACTGACTTCTAAATTATGTTATAAAATCTTTATAGATAATATAAAGGAAACCTTTGCGTTTAGACACGCGGAAATAGCACATTTAAATACTACATCTGGAATTGCGACTTCCTTTTTGACCCCGAGATTATGCACTTTAGATGGTAAATTACGTGAATTTCAGTTTAGATTATTACACAGTATCCTATATTGCAATGATAAACTGTATCAGTTTGGCTATATATCATCTAACTTATGTTCTTTCTGTGGAAAGGAAATTGAGGTATACAACCACTTATTTATGAATTGTCAATTTGTTAAAAAATTGTGGCAAGAAATAGGGGAACAAATGAAATTGATGCACTTAGATACTTTAAAATGGGAGGAGATTTTGGTTGGGTTAGATGGAAAATCAGAAAAGCACATGTATATTAACCACTTAATTATACTCATAAAATATATGATATACAATGCGAGATCAAAAGGAACGCCCCCAACAAAGAAAGAAATCTATAATGCACTTTTAGAAAGTAAGGATAATGAACATAAAAAGGCAATAGCTCGAAATAAGTTAAGTCTACATCTAAAGAAATGGAATTATTTTGAATGTTGGACGGAAGGAGGACATACATGATAATATCACAAACAGTTTTAAAGAAATTATATTCATTATTACAATTGCCCTATATATACTTTGAATTTGCACCTATCAGGTTTTAATCTATACCTTGTTCAGTTAAATTGTACTATTGTTGTTTATTTATGGATGGCACGTAATGGAAATATATAATTTATATTGTGTTTATTGCCATGTTGAATTATATTGTGTAATTAATGCTCAATTTGTAATTATTCGTTTTGAAAAACTGAATAAGGAATAAAAAAAATTATGAAAAGAAAAAAAAAAAGTGAGAGTGTGTGCGCGCGTGGACAGGTATAGCCGTATGAGCGAGGACGGTGAACAAAGAAAAATTCCTGAGAACAACAGTCCTCGGACGTTGAACAATAGATTTGAGCCTTATTCCGTCAGCTTTCCGAGGACAGGAGAATAATAGAGGAACAATAGCTGTCCTCGAGAGTAAAGGCAAAAAAGACTGTGTGTGTGTGTGTGTGGGTAGGTGGGTGGTGTGTGTGTCTTCATTGAAAAAAAAAGTGTGTGTGTGTGTATGTACTTGGTATGTCAGAATGGATTTTTTTTCCATGGGGGAAGCATCAATTTCAAGAGAACGAAGTCAATGCTACACCACTCTAATGCCCTTCTATGATCTAAAGAGGGCTTATATCTCAATACTATTCATAAATGACATTTATTACCGGGATTCCATGAAACTACAAGTTTACTGCTGGATTAAATGACATGAGGAAGAGATAATAACGGTTATGATTTATGCGAGCTTGGCATTTAAATGATTCCAGATAAATCTAGACCGGGGGATTTCACCATTATTATTTTAGCAGGTAACTTGGGACTGTTATAATAGGGAATTTCCCCGCTGCGGCAATGGGATGCTCTCCTTAATGATCTGTCTTCTTATTCCCATAATGTCCATCTAGATTTAAAATGACTCATCTTGTATACTTCTATACAAGACCCTCCCACATGTATAGTTTTCCTTGGTGCTGTGAGATAATCTTTGGTCACATATTAGTGCGAGGGGAAAACATAGTGCTTGGAATTTTACGAGCAGAAGGTTATGGTAAAAGATGAGGTAGTTGAGAAACATAATTATCAATCGAGCATGAACGTGTCAGAGTGGATTGCAACTGAAGGTTGGAGATTGGGGTAGGACAATAATGAGAGATGGGTGGGGCATTAAAGACTGTCTGATGGGGTGGTGGGTGTGGTCGTAAGCAGATAATGAAAGCAATGATAAAGAAGATCATGGTAGGCTAAGTGTCTCAGTTAAGAAGAGAATTAGTACGAGCCATGAGACCTGCAAGATGTTGCGCGTTGTGTTTCGTGATGACGCAAAATAATAATGTGAATATTACCTTGTGTTACAAGACAGACCACCCTATATACAACCCCAAATGGTTTATGGACCAGGTATTTCTCTTATTACTGTATTATGCATCTGGAATTCTGAATTTTGCCTATATTCACGTTGATAAGAGCCACATAGCGCACTTCAGCATGTGAAATATTCGTTAAGATAATGATATCGTGCAAGAGTCGACAAAAAAGCTGAGGTAGTAGTAACAATAGGATTTATAAAGCTCCTCTTCCTGAGAATACAGAGAGTGAAATACTATTAGTACTAGTACTTAAACCGAGCTAATATGATGAGGCGCTCAAGCATTCAAGGTATTTCTTCCTACCGTTACCCATTTACTTCACCTGTTTCGAAAATAGCAAAGGTTGCTGGTGCTATGGCAGAGATTAGAACCTCACACCATGTGGTTCAAAGTGACTTATTCACACGAGGCGTCATTTGATAGGAACGCGTCAGTGTCTTGTAGGGTCTATTTCGCGTTATCAAAGAGTTATACCTCGTTTAAAAATGACTGCGAAATGACTAGTGCAAACAATACTTTTAATAACTGGCGTATGGGAAAATTGTCTTCACAGGCTCGATTAACGCAGGTGCCTATATGCAACTGAAATGACGCTTCGTGTGAACCAGGCTTAAGATTACGGCACTTCTACTGCAAACATGAACGATGAACATTTAAGAAAATCAGGTATATAGAGAAGATTGACAAACCTTTGAGTAATGTACACCTGGAGGTGATCTCCCAGAGGATGAGGGCCAGGGCATAGGTGTCCATCTGCTTGAAAGATTCAATATCCTGGAGATTCACCTTACATTCCAGGGCTTCAGGAGACATGTATCGAGGTGTTCCCACCTAGAGAGAGAGAGAGAGAGAGAGATGGAAAAGGTTATACGCTTGGGGAAATTCTTCTTTACCATTGTCGTCAAATTGTATAATGTAAGGAACTAATTGTTCAATTGTCTCCCCTCTCCCCATTCAAAATTACGTTTGTTTTTTAAAGAACTGTTCTTTTTGTTTGTCTGTTTGTTTGTTTGTTTACTATCTTAGGGCCAGAGTGATATAACGAACATTAAAGTTTGATCGACAAGTTGTCTATAAATGTTTCCATTATTCCGAAAATTAGATTATTAGCAGACGTATTTTACGGGAACAGGTCATTATCCGCAATTTTTATTTGCTGAAAAAGTTTGCTCGACATCCTTCACGTGTCATTACAACAAGGCTGTGTATCTAGTATCTGTATCAGTATTTATCAAATGTGACAAGAAACGTTAAACGGTGAAAACAATGATGTTTATGAAAATATTGCGACTTTAAGTGAAATACTGCTCAGTTTAAAGGGCAATCCAACCTTGGTAGTAAGATGATTTGTGTGAAAGCGGAAAAATAAGAAAAACAGGATGGTGAAAGTTTGAAAGAAATCGGACAAGGACTAAGAAAGTTATGGATGTTTGAAAAATGAGATCACTACATCTATGCGAATTTCAAATTGGCAATTTGGTGAGTCAGTTGTGACATTTCTGTGGACAACTCTCCCATTTGTCGTACACAAAAATATCACTAATTTGCGGTTTTCTTCGAGGCGCTTTTACCCTCGGGGAAGTACTCAAAATATATTGGAGATAGCATATTGTTATAGGTCCTCATGAACGAAAAAATCCTAATGAGTAATGCATTTTGGAAAAAAAGTGACATTTTAGTCATTTTGTGTGTTAGAGCGAATGGGGGAGTTGTCCACAGATACATCACAGTGACATTACCTATTCGGCCAATTTGAAATTCCCATATGCATAGTGATTACAACTTTCAAAAATTCATAACTTTCTTATTGCTTGTCCGATTTCGTTGAAACTTTCATCAATCTGCTTCTCTGATTTTTCCTCTTTCTTTCAGAGCAACTTGCTCGTAAGGTTGGATTTCCCTTTTTAAAGAGTATCTCCGGTCAATACCCTTAAGCTCACCATCTTCCACTTTATCAGGCCAGAATTTTGTTAAGATTAAAAAGACAATCTATCTGCGAAGACACCACAGCACTGATATTTCAACAATACAAAACAAAATATTTTTTGGAAATCCCCTCTTTCTTAATCTTGTTATTTCATTTGTTGATAAACAGCTAACTGTGTTATCACACGTTTCATTTTTTTTTTCTTATCTCTTATGAAACAAAGATTTATAAAAAAAAAAATGTTTATCGAAACATCGTGGTGTTACATTTGAACATGGTAATTGGGTTGGGTATGTTTGTTTGAAACTAAAATGTTTTTGAGAAAGAGGGTGAGAGCGAGTTGAAAGCAATTTTGTACAAATATCTCGTGAAAAACAATGAAGGAAGCGGACAATGACTTTATCTGTTTTTATAATTTCCTCTTCAGATACTTATTAACATAACTGTCAGCTGCCAGTTTCATAACTTTCTCATTTCGTAACCGATTTTGATGAAACTTTTTGAAATTGCTTCTCTCTATCCTCTCTTTTCATTAAAATTGATTTTCCCCCAGGGTTTCATTCTTCTTTAATCACTAATATTCTCATTTTCTGAGATGCAGAACATGAACGATGGGGGAACCCTTTGTCCGCGACCTCAACGTTTTGACTTGAAAATGAACAAGAAATATTTCTGTGTTCCAGTAATGATTAGTGCTGATGTCCTAAAGAGTAAGTGTGTGCCAAGATCTCCTTTAAAAGTTTGAACAAGAACAATGTCATTTTCACATCGACAAATGCGGTGTTATTTTGACATTTACAATAACAAACGTCTGCGAACCCATTCTCTTTTTCCACGCATTTCGGATGAGTATTTCTTTTGCAATGAAAGCTGATGTTGAGGCTCAATAATCATGACGATTTTGTCTCACGGACCAGATCAAGGGGGATGTAATTGATCTGTAACTAAATCCTTAATTCATATACATAGACACTATAATGCACCTGTTAAATGTTATTTTAAAGTGACGAGTCTTTTCAAAACAGACAAGACAAACACATTAATGAAAACAAGTGCGTCAGACCTTGATCCGGTGTCATCCTGAACAAAAACAGTTAATGCTTGCTGATTTAACGAGAGGCATCGGGGCTTTATGGGCTAAAATGTTTTATCACCAGGGCCGAAGTTATTCATTTAAGTTGATTTAATCCAGGACTGGCACGTTATGTATCGGAGAGAAAGAGAGAGAGAGAGGGGGGGGGGGGGGTGGAGGGGAGTGAAAGGGAGAGAGAAAGACATAGGGCGAGATTGAAAAATTAGGCGAGAGTGTTTCAAAAATTAAACATAAAAGATAAGAAAAGTATATATTCGGGCACTTCGATCGCTCCTCGAATATAAGGTGACAGTTGCCCGATTATTTTTTCGCCGAAATTCTCGGGAGTCTGCAGTCCCCAACCTCCCTCATAGGCATATGCCTTTTTCATGTCCACCCCACATTATACTCCCGAGTTACGATGCCATAATCATCTAAATCCATATCTGTACATAAATGTATGAGCGACAGTATACAAAATAGAGTCGTATTTAAGATTAATTGCACATATTTGACTTTTTTCTTTAAACTTTGGTCATTTCGACCTCCCGTTATATAACCAAGCATGGTTTTTTTTTTTCATTAGCGTTGTTTATCAAAGTATGTCTTTATCATTATGCCTCTTAGATATTAGAAACGAAACAAGGAAGCATTATGATTTTAAGATAGTTCGCAGATTTTTTAGATAATATTCTAGTTATTATTATAAGAAAAGCATTGCGACAAAGACCACACAAAGACTACAAATGGCAGCAGTGACCCAAGTGTTTTATTTCGTCGAATGCAATTTCATTTTGTTCATCTATTTTGTTTTAGACCAGTGAAGCGAAACGTTTCCTATCATTGTGTTCGTTTTTGCAACTTTCCTGAAAACCTCCCCAGCTACTTCATCTCCTCTTTTCCGTTTACCTCTTCCTCTTTCGACCAATTTCTTTCCTCTCTCACCCTCTCTCTCTCTCTCTCTCTGTCTCTCCCTCTCTATCCACTTTTTTTTCGTTCATTACATTTGTCAAATTTTCACCTCATTTATCTATTATTTTAGTCAGTGTCTCATCCTCCTCAGTCAACACTGTCCCTAATCATCACAACCTGAAGAGGAAAGCAATTAGTCACACGAGATAAACGGCGAGTCAAAAGGCCAAAAATTTTGTCTAAACACAGACTTGTTCTTATCAGGGGCGTCGGGAGAAATTTGAAGGCAGCTGGGGCGGAGGGCAGTAACCAGCAGGGATCCAGCTATTGAGGGGGCATTGGTTAATGGGAGCACCAGATCTTCTCTCTCTCTCTCTCTCCTTTTCTGTATTCCACCATTTTTCACCATTTAATTGGGGAGAAGGGACATGTGCCCCCTTTGCTAACAGTAGCTACGCCACTTGGATGGCGTCGACCAGTTACCCGAAAATTCTCAACAACAACAACAACAACAACAACAACAACAACAACAACAACAACAACAACAACAACAACAACAAAGGATTAAAAATTGCTAGTAGAGGTTAAGGAAAACGCTTTCCTGATGGAAATGTTGAATAAAGAAGAGAATTGGAATTTCTTACCCCCCCCCCCCCTCCAAACGGCCCTGGTTTATAACAACAGAAAACTACTATGATGTGTAAAAGCATATAATGTATAGTATTATTTGCTTTATTGGCAATTCTGCCGATTTTCTAGACAGCGGAGGTGGATAACTGGATAATTATGGTAAACTTTCAGGTTCTAGATCACTATCGACGGGTGTATCTGACACTGACAGTACTGATGCATTACCCCGAGAATATTAAAATCATTTGGTTGGGGCAGTTTTAGACAGACATAAACAAAGTTGGCACGTCACATACTTTTCGTCTAACTTAATATATCCCGAAAGATATGAAATCATTCGAATGGTGCAGACAGTAACATAAACAATATAACAGATTCGCCATGTGAAAATGTAATACTGTGCAGGGGCTTTATCAGAGGATTTGAATGAGGGAGTCGGATCATATTTACCGATAAGTTGTGGAAAAAAAACAACTTTATAACAATTACCCCAAGAATAACAATTAAACATATGTAAAATAGATCCAGAGATTTCTCAAAATTTTCCACAGGAGTTGATAGGGTCCTCAGATTTTCAAATTTGCCGACAAAATTACCACAAAGTTTCCAGCATGAAACAAAGAACAGTCCTCATTTTCACAAAATGTACAGCTACTATGAATTTGCAGATATAATTTTTAATGGGGTGCCATCCCCTATATCCCCCAGTAATCCCATTTGGGGTTTCACTTGTGTTTCAGATGAAGAATGGAATCACTTTGAGTACACATTTCTGATAAATATTTTGATAGTGGGTATGATAATGGAGATTACTGTTTTGAAGAAAAAAAATGAACCCAGTAACCTGATAGTTAATTTTGAAGAATCATGTTACTCGTGCTGAAACTTTGGCAAGTTTGAAGTATCCTGATAGTTAATTTTGAAGAATCATGTTACTCGTGCTGAAACTTTGACAAGTTTGAAGTATCATGTTGAGAATGGATGTCCTGTAAGGGAGTCCCTCATCAGTCTAGAATCGTCCTACAACCGGGTGTATCCAGAAACCGATAAACAGCAGGGCGGTATACTCAAAAGACGGGAAGAAGAGAGGGGGATGCAGTATCTGGGCAGCCATGGGCGGAAATCTGCCCTCAGAAGTGGGGGGGGGGGGGGGGGGACACATTTTTGTTTTCCACTTTGCTGTTCTGCAGAGTAACAAACACAAACACACACCCCCACACACCTATATACATATATATATATATATATATATATACATATATATATATATATATATATATATATATATATATATATATATATATATATATATACATATATATATACATATATATATATATACATATATATACATATATATATATACATATATATATTCATATATACATATATATATACACACACACACACACGCATGGGGTATTGGGAGTAACCGCCCCCCCCCCCCTACCTAGATCCATCAGTACTCCAGTACATGAATAAATGTGCGTGCATAAATATAAATGAAAACATTCTAACTCGAAAGGAATGCCAGAAATTGTGAGTCTCTATTACTCATTTGCTCAGTCTCATCGGTCGCACTTTAAATGTTAACAAACATGGTATTTTCATCCCCATTTCTCTCCCACATATTCATTTGTCAATGTTTAAGGCAGCCTCTACACAATCAGTTCTTCTTCCTGGTCAGCATGATTGTGGTAGCGATCACAATCATTTAGTTCATTATTCTGTCCCTTTCTAAATTTGTTTGATTACAGTTGCTTCCTTGAGTGTACTTAATTCATCCTATTAGATACTTGTTTTATTTATTAGTAAACGAATCAGTAATAAATAAGGAATGAGAAATAAATAAAATGATTGATACATAACGTAAGCTCACAAATAAATAAACAATCTATGCAACAAAATTTGAATAAAGTCAGCAAATTGTACATCTTTATTTAAGTAGACCTTCAATACCTTATAGGTGATGCACATAGATTGCCTTTCTTGTCTACAGCTAAATGCCGTCATGAATTCCCATACCTTTTCTTCTGAAAATTTTGCGAATATTCTTCATTCATTGCTGCTTAGTAAATAAAGACAATATATTCAAGAAACCAGTGTTCTGTGTATTCTTCAGTACAAAGTTGTTCAACAGTTAAAAAGGTAAAACAGTGTCTACTATAAGACCAAGTCTCTTTATAGTTAACATACAAAATAGAAAAGTACTCTGGATTGAAAGACCAATGATTATAAGTTAAAGATCCTGGGTAAGAGTGTAGGAGGGAAGAATGCAAAAGTGCTCAGTTATGAAGTGAAATGGCAAAGAAATATCTCAGATAGTATCACAGAAGCCCAACTATGGCAAAGCTTTGGAAAAATAGTCAGTGGAAAAAGAATATATTTAATGATAATAGTGTGAGAGCATTACTGTAACGCTTCATTTTCTTTTATTTTCTTTGTTTATATTTTCACTCATATCTCGGATAATATGAATCAGATTGGTATGAAATTTTCAGAGATTCTCCTCCATGCATAAACAATGAAACTGACATACAATCCTTCATTTCGCATATAGTTTTGCACTCTTCCCCAGTACCTTCAGTTATTGCCAGGCTTAGCTTTGCAGCACGAGATTTGTATACTTAATACACTTGTAACTCTCTCACGTTTCTTGTATTAGTGTACGACTTTATTACAAATTAAATATTATAGTAGAAATTAACAAGTCAGAACCTGATCTTCATGAATAACCTCTCTTCATATACATACATAATATTGTGTGCAGACAAGGCGTCGGCTTATCGATTACAAGTTCACAACTTAAGCATTTGCAACGTTTGCAGTCTAGTCTTGAACAGTTTTCTACAATATAAAACATACATGTAGTACATCAGGTACTTAAAAGCTGTAATCACTAATGTAGCAAACCATTCTCCCATTTAACAAATGAGATATTGATATAGATATATGTACTTGGACTGCACCGTCAGTGGAAACATGAAAATTTAAGTTCAATGATCACACGTTCACTTTACATACTCTATTCCTGTTGTATTCATTTTTTTTTCGAGCAGTAATATTTTATATGTCAAATACTTTCACATTCAGTCTGTTGACCCTCTTCATTTACATGCTAATTGCATAATGAATATAAAAAAATACCAGAAACTTAGTTGTTGCGGTGTGAAAGTTTAAAGGCAGACATTGTGAGCACCTGATTTAAAAATAATTCATGTCAAGATGAGACATGTATATGAATACTTGCATATGTACTCAAAAACTCTTAAACCAACAAAAATTATAAACAAAACCCTATAGATACTGATCGCAAACAGAGGTTTGATTATTTATTATAGTAGGCGATAATAATTAAAACGACCGTCTATGGGGGAACACATGCATTGTAAATCTGGTTACTCAATAGATTTTCGGCTTTTCAAAGCACTTAATGAAAGTTTTGAAGCACAATTTTTTCAGGGTTTCATTTTTAGACCTTATCAAAGACACCAATAAGCAGCAGAACCATAGAACTCAGATTTTTTCACTGGAAACAATGTTAATCAATGCCTTTAAGCAGTGAAAGTACATGTATTTTACAATCCCATGTTTTCCCCTCTTTGTTTTACTATTTCATTTTTTCCTTTAGTACAAAACTAGTCAGGCACTCGAAACATGCTCTATATTTTTTAATGGATGACAGAAATTTCATGTCCAGATGTGACACAGAAATGCAGCACTGCAATGCACTGTCATATATACATGTAGGTGTATGTACTTGGACTGCACTGAGCACCGTCAGTAGAAACATGAAAACTTAAGTCAAATTATCACATGTTCACTTTACATACTCTATTTTGGTTGTATTCATTTTTTTTTTAGCAGTAATATCTTATATGTCAAATAGTATCACATTTAGTCACTTGACTTTCTTCATTTACATGCTAATTGCGAAATGAATACATATACCAGAAACCATGACCAGAAACTTAGTTATTGTGGTATGAAAGTTTAAGCAGTGAAAGTACATGCATTTCACAATCCCACGTTTTCTTCTCTTTGTAGTACTATTTCATTGTTTTTTATCCTTTAGTACAGAACTAGTCAGGCACTGGAACATGCTCTTTATTTCTTCAATGGATGACATAAATTTCTTGCATGTTCATCAGTTTGTCTAAGGTAGATGTAAGCGTACTGTATAGATAGCTCCTAGACACGTGGCGATCGATGTCACTCATCAATTGGCTGGCATCATAGAGTAAAATACCCATGGCTTGCATAGCGAGTTCGAGTCGTACGCTGCAAGCGCTTTTTTTTTTTTTTTTTTTTATACACAAGTTCTTTACAAAAAGAAAATTATATATTTCGAAATTTGAGAATACATGTACATGTAGGTAATTTCGGTTTTGAATGATGTATTTTTTTTTCATAATAAAAGACCACAAATTGTGGGGGGGACATTTGATATTGTGTCCCCTACCTTCCAAATAGTGGGGGGGGGGGGGGGGACGCGTCCCCCCGTCCCCCCGGGATTTCCGCCCATGTGGGCAGCCCCGCGTTCTCGACCCCTTGCAAGTTGTATTGATCCCCCCCCCCCCCTGCCTTCAGACATGGGGTAGGGGATTTGTCAACTCCACCCAGCATGCTCAGTGCTGGAGAAGCCACTGCTACTTTTTGTTTCGAGAATCAAAATCACTTGGTTCTACGTGCAAGTATTTTGGTATTTTGACAAGTCTCTGTGGCGTATCCAGGGACGGTAAACGGGGGGGAGGGGGGAGAGAAATCCGTCCCATACTGGGAAGGAATGCGGAATGGACGTAGGCTGCCCTCTTGCCGTTGACACGCTGGAATCTTTATCAATATTTTTCTTCTCCGCCTTGAAACAGGGGCTTACTCCGACTCCACCATAATTATGATGGATACATCTATGGGTGTAGGAAATCGATCTGCATACATCTTGCGACTTGACAATGTAGAAGATTCAGTTTACGTTTAAAGAATGACAAACCAGTTAGATAAGAATGCATCTGACATTGTTGCTTTTTAAATTGACATCACATGGATTATCAATTCGTTAAAATAAACAAATGTAAACAATTTACAAGTTGTATATAAATATCATTTAAGGAGTGTTTGTGTTAAGCAATGAATTCATAAAAGAAAGACATTTAAAGTGTAAAGTAAAATGGCAATCGGAAGTGGAGATATAAACATGTTAATTGATGAGAATGACTAATGTTATGACATCATTTTGTTTTTGGCATGAAGACCAGGACATCAAACCGTGGTATAATCAATGCCATTGGCTTTTCCAGTCCTCTCCCTTAACAATACCACGAAAAGTAGTTTGACCCATGTCGACGTATCATCTGAACATGGGATGGGAGTTCAGAAAACATCATGTTTCTCGTGAAATCTGTACGTCACCAGCTATGTTTTGACCTTTGATTCTGAACATGACGGTGGAACGCAATGATTCTGGTATTCTTCGGAGCAGGGGTCCTACCGCTGACGAATGAGATCATATAGTATTTCACCATTCTGTTTTCTTTTGATAAAATTCCATTTAAATTTTGACAAGTGGGAGGTTGTGTAAATGCGTTTGGGGAAGAAATACAATCTAGTGGTGTTAATAGTTTAAGGCGCTTCTAACAGAAGCATGGTTGTCAGAAGTAAACATTGGGTTTGTTGTTGTTGTGATTGTTGTTCGTCCGAGAACATTGTCTGCCCGTTTCAAAGTGAACATCTATTTTCACTTTTCACGTTTCGTATAGTCATTTGTAAGAACATGATGAATAGAAAGGGAAAGAATTTTTTTTTCCAATTATCATTTTGATTTGCCATTCATCCCTTGATTCTTGTAATATCCATGTAATGATGCGGTATGCTAGATGATATCGTTTAATGTCAAGATTAATAGTTCCTCCGATGAGAGGAAAAAAAGCGCATATTTAGATTGCTTGATATATATATATATATATATATATATATATATATGGAAGCTGTTTTTTAGTAAAGAGCCTCTTCATCCTTAAGTGTCACCTGCAATTTATCAGCCCATCTTGACCTCTGTGGACTTGACCTGATTCTTTCTGTCTCTACCCTACTTTAAAGATTTTGAACAATAATGACGAGAGAGAGAGAGAGAGAGACAGAGAGAGCAAAGTGGCACATTTGTTTCTTGTTCAAAATGTCTTGAGCATATTGGGCGTCACTGACACCAAAATGCCAATGTGCATTACTCGAACATCCTTGTTCGCGCCAAGGGGGTTTCTATCAGTCTATTGTCTCCTTTTAACTCACGGTCAATCAAGTATGGCAGCTAGCCAAGGGGAATATGAGAGGCCGATAATCTTGCGTCTCATAATCAAACTACACCTTCTCCATAGTAATTTGGTTTAAATAAGTGGGCTTTTGAAGAATGAGAAGACGGTTCATTTAATATTAGCCATATTCTTGAATTTATCATTCTTTCCAACAAAGACGGTTTTTTGGAAACCCAAGGTCAAGATTCCCTCGAAGAGCTTTGTTTTGTGGTTGTCTGCTGTGGTATGGCCACTCTTGATTATTTGAGCTGCTGTCAAATTGTTGCATCTAAAATAAAAAGCACATATAAAGAAAATGATAGGTCCCATATGACGTAATAATGTCTTGCAAACAATATGAACAATGAACATACCTGACCGCTGTTTGCCAGCTGATCCGTTGATGATTGAGGATCTAGTCGGATGGCCAATCCAAAGTCAGCAATGGCGCAGGTGCCATCATCCTTTACCAAGATGTTGGTACTCTTGAGGTCTCTATGTGCCACAGGTACCTTGTGTAATCCCTGTGATCCATAAGTCTCGGCATGGAGATGAGCCAATCCCCTAGCTGCTGAACCACATAACTTGCAGAGGTCGATCCAATTCACAGTGCGCTGCCGCAGATACTCATGCAGGGAGCCATTTTTGTAGTATTTGGTGATAAGCCAGTACTGACGTGTTGCGTTTGTGACGCTGACCCGACGGACTTCCGCTGAGATGAATTGGACAATGTGCTCGTGTCGCATCATCACCGAGTGATCTGTGAACAGTTCTTTCTCGACGTTCCACGATGCCGAGTCGTATTCCGAGAAGACCTTGACGGCGATGGTGCGCTCTTTGGTCCCGTTGTTGATTTTCCAGTTGGCCCTCCAGACGGCGCCGAAACGTCCTTTTCCAATGAGCTCGTCTAGAGTGATAGGAAGGTAGTTCCCATTAAGATGAAGCGGGCTGTCTGGAGGACTGTCGTCCCCAAGTCGTTTCGTTTCGCTCTCATCCGTGGTCATGTCGATGCTCGTACTCTCCGTGTTGCTCGTTTGCGTCTGGGTGTTGAGTTCGTCCATCATGGGCTGTCGGTATCGCGTGACGTGGATGTACCCGGCGACGGCGATCACGATGGTGAGGAGGACTGCCGGCACAACAGAACACACGACAATGACTAGGATCTCCCGATCCAACAGCTGTCCCTTCTTACCTTCATCTGATCTATCCGGACCTATTGGAGGAAAAAATAAAATATTGCGCATCTACATAATAATGGACACCTTTTTATCTTCAGACCTACAATAGCACCTGAGCAATAAGACTACATGTACAAGTATATTCATTAAAAAATGCGTAACTGTAAAACGACAGTTCCTTAACACAGTTTCTCACATATGCGCCTCCTCATACTATACAAGAGCATCGCAACAATATCTAAATGTAAATCATTGAATGTCTCTTGATCTTTCTTACGAGGGATTGAAATTTGTGCATAATGGTAATATAGTCTGTAGAATGATAGTTTAGATAGATTTCAAAATACAAATCTTTATTTGTGTTTTAAGGATGTTAGTGTTACTGGATTTGAAGCGTCTGAAGGTGAGGATTAAACACATAAAGTCAGCATTCGGGAAATTAGTAGCAGACACACGCTTTAACATTCAACGACAAACACACATTACAGACAGAATCGTATCACAAAAAGCAACATAAATACAAGTGCATAAGACAAATTAATATGATTCTTTGTCAACTGATACAATGTGGATTATTTTATTTCAGTGCGTTCATATTCTAGTATCATCACGGTTAAAAGTCATAGTAATGTATTGACAAAAAACATGATTCAATCCACCTTCTATTTAGTTTTACCTCATGCAATCCCCAAGAGCAGAGGGTAGTGGAAATTCGGATTACAGTAATACTTCTGTCTCATATTTCAAACCGTTGTTTTTTATTCTGGAGTCATTAAGATGCGGAAACTTCAGTCTCACTTTACCGTTAAAGGGTGCGGTTTCTTGTAATCATGTGAACACCAAGAACACTATGCCTATGTCAATCCTACTGAAATTCGTGCTTCCTAACGAATTTCACACTCCATAATGCCCGTTTAACACGAGGCGGCATTGTGATCACTCCTATATTTGCAATTTGGAAGACTGGGTCATTCACGGGCGCAGTGCTTTGACGGCAAAATGACGCGTCGTTGCAACGGGCATTAGTATAACAAGAAACTGCCAGCTACCTGTCCTCACCTGTGTTTTTAATCGGCGGGTGTTTGGTGGTTGCTTCAGGTTCACTCGAGGGTGAGAGGGTAGGGTCTTCGGGCAGTGTGGCTTCTGCCATGTAGAGGACTTTGTTGCAACCGTCACTGGCGCAGGAGCACGTATAGGATCCCTCGTTCGTGTAGCTGTAGTCCTCGGAATGCTCCTTGTGGGAGGAAGTGGTGGAAGAGAAAGAAAATGAGAAGGAGAGCATACAGCTGTGACTACAAACAACACATACAAACCGATAGCTGATGATAGTGGTTGCTAGGGTAATATATATCAAGTAAAGAAGCACTGGGACAAGAGATAGCCACGCTATTCCTTTCTCCTTTTTTTCTTTTTTTTCTTTTAAATGATGAGAACTTCCTGTATCCATTTTGTAACTAAGAACCAACAAGGATGCTCATAATTATATTTCCGTTGCACTTTAATATATGTAAATAAGAAATAAGACAATTTGAAAACATTATGTTTTTGAAATTGATTTCTTTTTATTACTTTCCAAGAAATGTATATGATGTTGCCAAAGAAATATACTCTTTCAGGAAAACCCGTGCGATTTAGGACAATGCCCGTAATAGCTCTGTCGCATTATTTTCTAATGGACGAATATTACAGCCCAAGGAGTGTATGGTCACTCTCCAAACATAATGTAATACCTGACAGTATTTCTTTCCCGTTGTCTCAAAGTTGGTATCGTTGATGCAGGCGTACATGCCATTGGTGACAGGACTTGACGGATTGGAGCCATTGGTGATGATGGGTGACACACCAGGAAAAGTAGCGACCAGACAGTACCCGACACAAGGCACCGACGTCGTGCAGTTGGTTGGAACGCAGGTGTCGGCATCGCATTCAACAGGTACTTCGCTGCAGTCGAGGCACTCGAAGGCGGTAGCCGTTCCAAGGGAAGCCAGAACCACGAACGGAACTGTATAGGATAAAACAAAATAAATCAAACTGCTTGATTATTTTACATTTGAAAGACAGTGCATCCCCAATTCATGTTCAATTCTTATTCAATATTACTGATATAGCTAGGTTTCATGTTTCATTTCATGTCAATTATGAAACTTATTGTTACATAATTACTATATGCGTATTGTTTGCACAAGTATTTTGAAATGGTAATACATGAATAAATGAAAGAAAACGATCTGCAGTTATTCACAAAGGTAAATTCTTCAGGAAATTCCTTATGGTTTTCTCCTTACCCTGTGGAAGGGTGTTTGTAAGAGAAGAGATATCTCGAGGAAAGTTTAATTTCCTCATTGTCATGCTGTGTCTTGTACCATGGATGTCTTGTTCTCTATGAATATTAAATCGAGTTTTGTTTTTAATAAACACATTCACATCATACGTTCCTCACAATTCTTTGATTTAAAGTGGCACAGTTCGCGTATCATGCCCGACACTGTGTGCCCCATCCTACTTTCTTTTAAAGAAAATGCATTATGAGAAGGAAATATCGTTCTTTCCATATTTTGTATTATCTGAATGTTAATTTCGAAAATATCCAGTTTATCAGTGTTTGTGAGCATCAAACTAGTAAAGAAAACTGCACCTAACATGGACACAAAATGATGGGCTGGGTATGTTGCATGGGGGGGGGGGGGGATGGGGTTGGGGTAGTCATCGAACTAAGCGGAGGAGTGAAAAGATAGGGAAAGTTGATGACATGAAGTAAATACATATATGAAATCCTTTGGATTACGTGGAGTGTGCATCAACAGAAAACTGCCAAAAACCCAATGCCTGGAAACAAAATAGAAAAATATCAAACCCACTAAAATTAAAAAAATAAAAGAGAAACGGGGAAAATAATGCCAAAGCAAGCAATGTGCTTCTCATTTCTTAGATTTCGTCCCAGCTTTAGAATTCTAGTTTAATGGACCATATCATGGACGGAAGAAGAGGTATACTAGGTCATCGGAGGAAAGTGAGAGAGAGAGAGAGAGAGAGAGAGAGAGAGAGAGAGAGAGAGAGAGAGTTGGGTTGAGAGAGCGACGAAAAACTCGGTGATGACAGCCAGTTACAACCCAACCATATGATTACCATTTGTGAGTTACAACTATAACAACAGTCAACATGTCTGGATATCGCCTTGTCTCGTCCTATCTGCCCTTTTTTCTTTTCTCCTTTCTTTCTTTCGTAGGGAACATTCACCTGAAGTATATTTTCTTTGGGGGCGCTTTTTTCCCCAGAGCTTTCCATTCGAGATGTGTGGCCTCATTGATGCAATTCTTTTTTAAACATTTGCTTTTGAACTTATGTACCCTTTCGTCTGCAACACACCATCTATGTATTCTGATTATTTTGTATCAATATATAGGGATTTCTAGAGCTATTTTACCAATCACAGACACACTTTAGAAACATAAAATGTATTAGCAGAATTAAAAAGCCTAAAATATAAGTACAACTCTAGCCTATTGCAAATTTTGGTTTCGATTTGATTTTGATTTATTTATTTCTCTTTATGATCTTTTTTTTCTTGAAACATATTTTACAAACTGATTACAACATAATAAACAAATATTAATACATTATCAAGTGAAGTAATTACATTGTATAGTTAGCGTAAATGAATCATAGAGAAGGAGTGTCACATAAGCAGAGCTTGGTGGCGTGACAATCCTTTATAAAAGATAGGAAATACTATTTACAAAAAAAGAAAATCAAAAAAGGGGGATAATTAAAAAAAAAAAAAACTTTTCGTTGTATTCAAAGTATCAAATAGAAGTCAATAAAGGATGGGGTGAGATGAGATGTATGAAGAAAAAAATATATGAATAGGAGAGGATGGTAAGTAGAAAGGTAAACTGTGTAGAAGAGATATTAGAGAAGACTTGGGCAGAAGGAAGAAATGAAAGTGGGAAGTGTAGGGAGTGCAAAGAGAGAGAGAGAGAAAGAGAGAAGGGGGGATGAAGAAAGAAAGAGGGAGAGAGAGGAGAGAAGAAGATGTAGTGTGTTATTTACGCCCAGAGTCACCATACTGTTTGAGGATGCACTTTTTTTTCGGCTGCCTTGAAAGAATGGAGTGTAGTGGTGTGACTTGACTGCATCTGATAGTAAATTCCATATATCGGGACCGGTTTGTCTTATAGATTTGTGTGCTAACAAAGTTTTAGGATTATTTAAGTGGTAATTATTTGGTATTGAGTTGGGTATGAATACCATGTTAAGCATATAAACATAGCACTAAGTGGGATGGAACTTGCAAAACAACAACAAAATGAACCTTTCGAAAAATATTTTTCTATAACAGGCAGTAAACTCACATGATAATAAACGTTTCGATGTATTCTTTATGTGGAAACATGAATGATCAAAAATGTGATTCATCTTTTTTCTCAAACGACTTTAAAACAATGGGGATGCGGTGAGCCCCAATGTTTCCAACAATTTCCCGAATGTTTGTTTGGATACGTCATAATTCTCCGCAAGAGGACAACATTTTATGACACTGTTTATATTGATAGTATAAAGTTTATACCATCGATTTTGGAAGTAGCCACAACAATCAAGACTTACAGAGTCATTCGTTTGCCAATTCAATTTAAGCATAAGAGAGTTTTTCTGTGCTCACCACAAAATCTAAAAGTAAAAACAGAAAGTAATAGTGCCCCTTGAAATACATTTTTAAAAGATAGTTTCCTCCCATTCCCGCCCCTCTCTCTTCTCTCTCTCTCTCTCTCTCTCTCTCTCTCTCTCTCTCTCTCACTCACTCTCTCCCTTCCCTCCCTCCCTCCCTCTCTTTCCCTCTTACTCCGTCTCTCCACATTCTCTCTCATTCTTTTCTCTCTCTCTTATCCTTTTTATCAATTTCTCTCCTCTTTCTCTCTACTCTCTTTCAATAATTCATTTCCATGATATAAGACTGTATGATAGAGGAAAGTGCCTTTACATGCGTATCATTGCCAAATGCCAAGGGACCCCTAGTCTGCACCCCTGGATGGACTCAGTCTTACACCCCAATGAACGCTTCGTTCCCCCTCTGAAACGATGACGTCATCATGCACTACCGGTCATCTATCAGCAGTAGACGACCCCCGAAAAAATAGTGAGTAATACCCCCATCACACATCTGCGAGGATTTTTTTTTTCTACCTCCTTACTTTACCTCTTTTAGCATGTTTAGAAGCTGCGTGACACAGTGCATATAATTGAAACTCACTTTTCACGTTGGTTTCTGTATTTGTCTGCAGGATTAAATTTCTCCTGTACCAAGTGACTGCATGCTCTTTTCAAAAGCAAGGAAAATCCAAAGGTCTATATGCAGATCAACAGTAGAGTACAACATATAGTTACAAAAATGCTTGTGTAATACGATAAAGGTCTACATTTTTACAGTAGCGCGTATATTTCAAAATGATATTTTGAGTCGACCGCCATCACCTACAGAAGCAATACGATCTCAATACAAATATTCAATTAGGGGGTTGGGAGAGTCGTCGACTTATGATGGTAGTTTTACGTGACGAGAAGATGGTGGCATGTCTGACATTATGACTACTTTGTTAAGGTAGCACAATGCCTCAGCTCTCAAACTACACACTACGTTTTTATTTAAAAATAATGATTTTGCCCAAAATATAATTGAAGCAGACACACGTACATCGAGATACACAATGCCAAGGCCATCAATCAATTAGGACACTGCTCTGAATTCCAAATAGCATGACTATACTCTCTGCTGAGATGGATATCTTGTAATATTTGGAACGAATAATATTGTGCATCTAAGCCATCTAGAAAGGGCGTAAGGAACGCCGTGTCATTATTATATCATATAATGATCAAATATCATATTGTGTAACACATAATTTTGAAATAAAAAAACGATGTAGTATGGCATGTCACATTATATCAAGCACTTAAGCTTGTCCTCTTTCAGGGGGTTGTGTAAGCATTTATAGTTTTTTAAATGTAATTCCGTCACTAAAAAAAATGCTAGATTAACATCACAAACATGACAAAGGAAAAACACCATTTCAGTTCCTGAATATGTGGTGGGCGGTTGCCCGAATTTTCGTAATTTCAAATTTCTCAGGGGGCTGCCCCTAGCCCCCAACGCTTAATTCGTATGCTAAAGTCTGTAACAGGATGCTTTTTCACTTCAAGTTGCGCTAAGCAGCTGATAACTCCAATCGTTCTTCCACTTGATCAAACATAAGCTTCACCCAAAGGATTCTGATATTCCAGGAAGCTTTTCATTTGAGGAATATAAGTTCAAGATGTAGGGGTTAAGAGAAGTTAAAGCTCTGAGTTGGCTTAGCTTACTCTCAAACACATGTTCCAGATCGAATGGATTATACCAAAAAGGAAGGTAAAAAGGGGGTCTTCCGGTAATACTCGGTGTCACCAGAAGTTTCATTCATGTATCGAGGTTGCTACATCGTGCAAAAAGTGTTAAGAATATGATAAGTACGGTCGAAAAAGAGCAGAGTCGGATATATTACAATGCTATAATAGCTATTCAATTGTTAGAAATGAAATTTACTCTGTACTTTATAAAATGTATATTCCATGTTAATCAGCTCTTGAGATTTTTTTTTTTTTTTAGTAAATACTAAAATACTCCATAGGATTCTGGCTTCTTTCTGTTATGAACGACTTCTGACTTTGTACATTGTCATCTCTGCCATCCCGTCCACGAAAATGAATCATTATTCAACATTCAGAAATCATTCAGGGGTAAATAAACCAAACGTCTTGAGTGATGTAGTGATCTCTAGATCACTTGCCCTATATTATTTTTTTCAGTACTGGATAATAATCTGGAACAGGGTTAAATAGTTCAGTGCCGTGCCAACAAAGTGCTGCCAACTCTTTGCACTTCAAGTTTGTGTTCTAGATAAGACCCGGATGGAAATGGAATCACACAGGCATGAAAACAATCGAAATTACGAATTTTAACCAATACGGAGCTGGACGGATGTCCGTTTACCCTCATCAAAATAAAAACGCTTTTACAAATGTGGTTTGAATTATTATTTTTGTTGGGGGGGGGGTCCATTATGCAATAAATGATTAGCTGAAACGAACGCTCAACTTGTCAGAACAGGTTTTCAATTTTAATCTTAAGTATAGCACCCAGCCGGATTACTATTGAGGTCAGGGGGCTACCCCTGCAAGGGAAGATCACATTTTGCACATTTTGAGTGTCTTTCTGTCTGATCTCAAAATCATTTTAATAGGCCATCAACAGAAAGTAAAGATAGTCCGATTTTTTTTCTTCAATTTTTCAAATGGGGATCGCGTTTGACTCTGATAACACCATTGGATGGAAAATTTGTAAAATTAGTGGAGTCATGGTGAAATGCGTACTAACCAACATACCCAGGTCGCAGGATGATGATATGTATCGGATTTCTTGATCGTGGTCTGGATAAACGCCAGCTTTAAATGAAAAGAAAGGGGGTGGGGCAATAGACATGGAGAATGAGAGTGGAAGGGAGGGAGAGGGAGGAGAGTGTGTGAGAGAGTGGGAGAGAGAGAGAGAGAGAGAGAGAAGTGTAGACTTGATAGGATATGTGGGCAAAGGCATCGATTGGATATCAAAGCGTGATCGACAAAATTCATGAGTCATTCTTCGAAATGTCAAATTGAATTTTTCACCCTCCCTCTCTGTCAATACCCAGCAATCCCCGCTTATACACCACCTGTTAGAAAGGAAAGACAGTGTTTGTCAAACTGTGGATTATAACCGCATGATTGGGCGCTTCCACTTGTTGGACCCTCATTAATGAGGCTAATTATGACCAGGGTGGTAATGATGAGGGCCAGACACAAGGTGTAGGGGGATAACACTTGTCACCCTATACCCGCCACAAGCATGCCAGGATAAGCTCCATGTCATGGGGTGGATTTATTATTAAGACAAATATGGGTTTCCGAGACCATTTAGAATGGGGGGGGGGGGGGGGGATAGTTCGAACCAATTTGCTATTTGCCAAAAATTATCTAACAATCACCCCCCCCCAAAAAAAAAACACAACAACAACAACAACAACAAAACAACAACAAACAAACAACAACAAAAACAAAAACAAAACAAAAACAAAAAGACAAAGAAGAAACGGCTTTTGATTTAAAAAGAAAGATTCGCCGACAATATCAATTTCAATTTGCGATAAGATCAAAAAGGTACTACAGCATTTACAAAAAAAAAATTACCTAAAACAATCATTGATTTTATACAAAATTGTTACTAGGGGGCACTAGATACACTTCGATGCACCCCTGACAAATTCTTAATCCTATAGGAGGTTTACACTCATCGATACAAATGCCTGTTGCAGACATCAGACCAGTGCTGACGTGACTCTGACCATGTTCGTTCCTACATTGACAGGATAAACCAATAATTTGCAAGGGAAAATGGGAAGATTGTTTAAAAAAACTTTTCCGCCAAATTTACTCCACGCAGTATGATTAAATTGAATGTATAAGCATACAATTCAGTATTTGTGATTTTGTCCATAATATGGATATTATGATGGTAATCGCTGAACATTTCTTTAAAAGTTATAAAGGTAGTCTCCCAATCTGATTGAAAACTCTATATTTGGATATAATCTAGATGACTGACTCTGAATTGTATATAAGCACACCACATATATTATACTGTGTAAATATTGTATTGAAAAATCTAGTGCTGGCTCAGGACAAATCATGGATTTGCTGTCACAAAGATTAACAAAATCAGGTCAAAATAGGCACCAAATAATGTAAAACCTAGTACAGATTTGTCAAGCCAAATCATTATCGGATTGTCATGGTTACAGGATAAGTGACGCTTATATACGCTCTCGCTGAAAAATACCGATGATTCTTATCTTCTGCTGGCTCTGTTACCTCGATGTCTCTCACTTTCTCCAACTAGTACGTTCGGAGGCCCCCCCCCCCCCTCCCCCGGACTCACGCTTTGCTACTGCATGGCAACAAGGTTACACAAAGTCAATAGATCATGATTAAAAAAATGAGTTTGATTTGACAATTTCTTTCGTATTAAGATCAAAATTAAAGTCCAAAACGTGCTGCATCAGGACAGAAAAGCTTCGTGTTATATGTGTCATAGTCGAGTGGTATAAATGCTTGACTGGAGATGTGAAGGTCGTGCGTTCGAACCCCGGCGCGGCACTAATGTCGTCATCTCCATTTACCTCTTTCCAGGTCACCCAGGTGTTAAATGGGTACAGCTAGGAAGGAATTCTTTGAATGCTGTGCATAAAAAACATTATGTGCGTCATAAAAATATCCAGTTTAAGGCAAAATGGTTCCTTTTCCTTCTTTGGCGATTATATCTGCCACAACTTAAAGCATGTCCAAACGTCCGTCTTAATTGAAAGTTGTTTCAGCTCAGCAAAAAAACTGCATCCTAAAGGCTTGAAATGTTTCGGCACAGATCAGAGCTGGAATCCCTTATAATATCAAGCAGCGTTCTACTTATGACTTGATGTACTTGCAACTTGCTAAAGTTGCAGAGAACAAAATATATACAATAACCTATATTACAAAGTGGGCTACAAAGCTGTGTCATATACTGGATAAATTTCTATGCCAAGGACCAACCGATTACGAAGAAAACTGTCTCAATATTCTCCCAGCAGGGATTCTTCTCTCGCTTTTTTCCCTATTTTTTTAAGAAACACTTTTCATTTCAGGAAAACTATTCATGTTTGTATTCTATTTCACTCATTGAACAACTTTTTGGCCTTTAGGGCTGATCCGGTATAAAATTAGATCAGAATTTTAAAAACTGACTGAAAATGTACTGAATTTTGACGATACCGTGTGGTAAAATGTATAATTTAAAGCTGAATTTCAATGACTAAACCTAACCCTAACCATATGGAGGTTATTTTCTTGCCACTAGATATGCATAATTCTACAAAAACTATCAGAAAGGCAGTACGTATACGTTACAGTCATGCACACCTACTCCCATACAACATCTCAAATACATCTGTAGAAAGAACATATTAAATGGTTTTAAAAAAAAAGTAAATTTAATTAACATTTTTGGGTTGATGTTTTCATCCTTTTCAACAAGTAAAGTTAAAAGCATACATTAGAAACAGTTATATCCTATAACACATCAGATGGAAATTTACTTCAAAAAGCAAACTCAATAATCATTCTTCAGAATAGCCATTTCCAACGATATCAACAGGACCATTAGCCAAGAAAGGAAGCAATTTGCCATATCATTCAACCATTATCATCATAACGACAGGATGCTGAAATAAGAAATGAAATAATGATATTTTTCTTATAATTATTTGCGGAGTCAAAATTACCGGATATATCGTGCGAAAGAGGATCGGCCTATACAGTTCCTCTGTAGACGCACGATGTTATCTTAACTAAATGACCGATTCCACATAAAGAAAAAAAAAAGGAAAAAAAAAAACCCCGGTAAATTGCCATTTGGTCTAATGCCGTTTGGTCTAACTGACATATGGTTTAACATCATTTCGTCCATCAATATTTCATCCAATAACCATTTGGTCTAATTATCACTTTGTCCAATAATCATTTCGTCTAATGACCACTTAGTCTATAAGCATTTCGTCCAATATCCATTTGGTCTACTTACCAATAGATCTTTATTCATTTTGTCTAATCATTTGTCTAATATCCAGTTCGTCCAATACTCGGTCATTTCGCCTTATATCCACATAGTCTAATCATCACATTTTAAACGTTGGTTTAACCTACATGAATATAACAACAACAAAAATCTTCTTCTTTTTCTTCTTTTTACTTAGGGGCGTAGGGGATTGTTGACAACAATGCATTCATCATTTAAAGAGCAAACCATGCACAGTAGTAACAGTTGCTTAATTTTTTTATTTTTTTTTGATTGTCGGGTGTTGGTCTTGTCATTGTAACCGGGTTATCATGGAGTTATTCAATAATATAGTCACCACCTTTAACAGACAACACGCTATTTTTATAATAGTGCTTTAATAAGATACTTTTCTTCTGACTGTCAGAACGTTATGACTTGATAAAGGCAATTAGGATGAATGTACTTGATACAAAAATGACGTGTATGTGATTGTCAGTATCACAAGTGTTATGTGCTTGCTTAAAAATATGCTCAGTCGGTAGAAGTAATACAAAACTTCTTCAAATCACATATATTAACTCACATTGTTGCCATGTAGCTAGTGTTCCATGCCCGATTCAAGAACACTCTACATCCTATGTAGTTTCCCTTGGCCGGGTATACGGGAAGTTATGTTCTCTTCCTCGAGAAGGTGAACAACAGTAACTGTTAACCGTTACTATATCGAGATTCTCTTATCAATAAAGTTATGTAATGCAGGGGACTATATCCCTTTTTTTCAGGCTTCTCGTTTTCCTGTCAAAGTGCAAATTTGTAAGGTCCACGAGTATATCCTTCTAAATGTGACTGTTGTCTTCCTCTAAATGCTGAAATACATGCAGTAACGTTCTAAATCTAGATTCTCCTATCAAAAATGTTATGTAATGCAGGGAAATATATCCCTTAGTCTCAAACTCCTCCTTAGTCTCAATTCCCTCCGTCATTATGACCGATAAGATCAATGAACCTTAATGACAGTCTTCTTTTGTAAAACAGTATTGTCATTTAATCTTGCTCGAGAAGTTGAACAACAATAATGGTTAACCGTTACTAAATCGAGATTCTCTTATCAAAAAGGTTATGTAATGCAGGGGACTATATCCCTTAGTTTCAGTCTTCTCGTTTTTCTGTCCCCCCCCCCCCCAAAAAAGTGAAAATTTATATAAGGGCCACGTGTATATCCTTCAAAATGATCGTTTTTTCCCCCCTCAAAATGCTGAAATACAATAACGTTTAACCGTTACTAAACGCAGCTTCTCCTATCCAGTTATGTAACGGAGGTGACAACTTCCTTTAGTGTATCATACTTCCCTTTTTTGGTCATATCACAAAACTATATGACCAACGAACATTTAGATCAATCTCAGTGATTGTTTCTTGCATTTGGATTTCGTCACCATGCTTTTATAGAATAAACTGCAATTGATAACACCCGGGTTAATGCGCTGACAAAAACAAGTCATTGTGGTTCATTTGTCCTTTGTTCGTTGCCATTATTCAATCAAATTATTATGATTTAAACCGATTTTCTCAGTATTCATAACAAAACTTGATGACTGTGATGATCTATGATAAACAGTGTTTGTTCAAATCTATAACGGCAAGTTGCCAAAAAACATCAAGGAATAAAGTTATGACTACTAAAGTTTGGTTTGGCAAAAAATGTTAAAGGTTATCATCTGTTTTACAAAATAGCAAGATGGATGTCATGATTTCATTTAACCTGATTTCCACTAAACATGGGCTTTTGAAGGATATATTTTTATTGTATTTATAAGAAAGGAATTATATACATGTACTCGTCTCTACCATCAGCTTAGCTGAGGGGGGGGGGGCAGGGGGGCAGAGTGCCCCCTGACAACTTTTTCCATCATTTTTTTTTTGTTTTCCTTTTGTTTGTTTGTTTGTTTGTTTGTTTGTTTTTTGCTTGTCAGAGAATTATGGAGGAAAACATCTGAGAACCACCCCCTCCCACTGAGCGACTTGAGGGCTGGCGAAAAAAAATTGTCACCCCCCCCCCCCCCCCCCCACTGAGGGCTGGCGAGAAGAAGGAGAATTTGACAATTGACAAAATTTGCCCCCCTTGTAAAAAAATCCTGGCTGCGCCACTGGTCTCTACAGTTGTCTTTGTCTTTGCACCATTGATTTTAAGGAGTGTATAAATAACATTTCTAAGATATATAAAAAGTGATATTCAGTATTAATCCATTGCCCACGGGAATCGAGTGGTCCCTGTATAAAGGCAATGGCAATGAGAGAATTTAATGGTCAACGGGTTAAGAGAATACATTTTTGTTTCCCAACAGAATACGATTTTTTCTGGAGCATTAAATTAGAGTATTACCTCGCACA
This sequence comes from Heliocidaris tuberculata, assembly GCA_025618425.1. Classification (NCBI taxonomy): domain Eukaryota; kingdom Metazoa; phylum Echinodermata; class Echinoidea; order Camarodonta; family Echinometridae; genus Heliocidaris; species Heliocidaris tuberculata. The sequence continues at coordinate 59,956,041 of CM046832.1, read as the reverse complement.
ATACACAACAAAATATTGTGTGAGACTGTGAGTCGTTCCCAAACGCTAATGCTTTACGTTTTCATGTATTTCGCACACTATTCTACTTAGAAGGCACTTTTAATCGACCCCCCCCCCCCCCGTTTCAATTACACGAACATTATTTTGAGTATCATTGCGTGATATCGCTCACTGTTTCTTGACATTAAAGTATGACTTCCTTTGGTTGTGATTAGGTGACGTCACAAAGAGCTGTATGAGCTATACCTTTATTCTTTGAAAGATAAATATTGTCAAACACATGTTCAACTAGATCACAATGAAAAAAAAAAAAAACTGGGTTAAAATTGAATTTCCTTTTTGTCAAATTAGAACGTCCGCATTCAACTAATTCAATAAATGAATTCCGAATTAATATTCCAACATATCGCCATTTTTAATTATGTAGTTTATTGAATTGAAAATTAAAGATTAGAAAAATTAGATTACTTTTCAAAAGCAAAATACAGAGAAAATGATATAAATTTGTTGGATATTATATTTGTGTAAAAATGTAAATTTGAGTTAACCACGTTTTTGAGAATCCGAACACAACGAATTGATAATTCAAGATATTCATGAAGTCAAGAATATAATCAAATTTTCTTAACAGGCTTCTTGAATTAATATATAAATATTTTCATTTTAAAGAAATAGTTTAAACATTGTGACATGAAAATGGGAATCTTTGACATTCTGATTTCTGTGTCATGATAAATGCATATATCAAACTATAACTGGGGTTGTAACAACACTGGAAAGATTGATTTTTTTTTTAAATAGGCAGAGGGATTGGCATCTTGACTTTGAAGATTCGCCAGGTTTCTTTCCTGTTTATTTTTATCTCTCCTTCCAATTCCTTTTCTGCCACTTCCAATTGAAATCGTTGACTTTAGAAAAACGTTGACAACTTGTCAGCTAACGCAATTTATAAACCAGTCAGACTCACCTGATAGGGCACAGCGGGAATGTTTTTTAGTTTAACAAAATTCGTGACAAATAGAAGAAAATATAGCCACGGAATGCATTTATTTGAAAAGAATAGTTTGGAAGTATTTTTCATTTTCTAAAGAATGCTCAAACTTTAGGAAAATGGCCATGGCGCACTGCTGGAACAGTGGCGGCACCAGGATTTTTAAAGTGGGGGGCAAATGGGGGACAAAAGAAAATGTTGGGGGGGGGCAGGGCGGACAAAAAAAATTGCGTGTACATCGCAAAATCAAGCGCGAGTGGGTAGGGTCCAGGGAATCACCTTGAGGCCCCGGGTGAGTTCCAGGGGCGGAGCACCCCCCCCCCCACCTTGATGCCGCCACTGCTTTCCAAGTTTCCGTTTTCTTTCTTTTTTCTTCTTTTCTCCATTCCTTTTTCACTTTTTTCTTTCCTTTTCTTTTCTTTCTCATTTTCCACCCTTTTATTTTTTTTCACTCCGAAAATTATTGGGGGGGGGGGCAACTGGGGGGGGGAAGCTTCTGACTGGGGGGCAAATGCCCCCCATGCCCCCCCCCCTGGTGCCGCCACTGTGCTGGAATAACATAAACACACAATCCTTGTGTGCAGCGTTTTCAGTCTCTGCGTGAGTGATACAACTGCTCATCATTTTCAAGACTGTATAGTTTTGAAATTGATACACTGTAAAAATAACTGTGAAACTACAGGTTTTTTAGCCCCTGAAATTACAAGTTATTGACGTTATTTCAATTTTACAGTCTTTTCCTGCAAAACAACAGCAAGTTTATTGGTTTACCGGAAATCAGCATATATTTACATAATTTTATTGTAAATTTACATAATTTTATTGTAAAAATATGCTGATTTCAGGTTTAAAAAAAAAAAAAAAAAAAACTGTGGAAAAACCTGCATTCCCGGCATCCTGTTACTCCCAGGAAATTCCCGTGAAAAACGGCAATTCTTATTTACAGTGCACGGTGTATTGTATTGCGTAGACGATTTTGCAATTACGTTGTAATTTTCACAAAATACTGATTCATGTATACATTTCTAAATAAAATTGGACGATGTATCAAGCTACTGCAATATTCATACATCCAATAAAAGCGATGCGCTCGATTTACTTAGAAGCAATTTTTCTGTTTTCCTTTGATGGGAAGGGTGGGGGCTTTTGCGAGTTTTTAAAAAATATTTGTTTGCGACTGTTATACAAAAAAAAAATAACCCTTGATGTCTATTCCCCCACCCCAATAAAAAAAAAAATCCAACAATTTTCGAAATATGAACATCATAAATCCATTTTAGATGTAGGATATTGAAAACTTCCAATGTTCTCCGATGTTTTGTAACCCTATACCTTAACGAGTGGCCTTCTATGCGAGATCGTCTCATGGTATCACTAATTGACCAATCACTGGAGGCGGAAGTAATGACGTCATGGGGTTTTCTACCGAAAGTGGATAATGGGGTCTCCCTGAGGAGCCGCCCTCTCTGATCCCCTTTCCACCAGGAGTCTGTCATCTCAAGGAGCTCGAAGGTCAGAGGAGCATCGTCTCTCCCGGACCCATTGGTGGTGTATCCCTTTCAGAGCTTTTCAACAATCAGCAAGCTCGAGATTTAAATGTTTAGGACTATTTGGCACTTTTAAGTACTTTAATGTTTTCATATTTTGATTCAGGACTTGAGGTACTTATTTCCTGCCTTTAAATGCATCAATGTGAGAGAGAGAGAGAGAGAGGGAGGGGGGGGGTGGGGAGCACAAATCATATTCAGTTTCTATTACTTTTATGCATTATAGACGAACATCTACATTTACGCACATTTCAAGCACCATTTGTTATCAATTTTAATAGGGGAATCTATATTGGATTTATTCATGAAGCTTCTTTGGTAAAAGGATTGCTCCAAATATTATGATGCAAACAAATTTATGCTACACAACAATAACATTCTTAATTACGACTCTATGAAAGCGGATTAACAGCTTTTCCATATGATCTAAAAACATCGTTGCGGTCAGTTTAACCAAAATGGATGAGTAAACGTGTGGAGCATGGCCTACAATAATATTAACATCATTTCAAAGTTCACTGGCAGAGGACACGTATCCAGCAGAGAGAACATGATGAAGAACATTATTCTGATGTGGTAGATAAGCCTTGACGGTGCAGAAGGCACGTATGTCCCCTCGGGGGGACAGCCCGGCAGAGCGTGGGGAGAAACATCCTTGTATGTCAAACGACTAATAAACCAGTTAGCATCACTGTGATACGCGACAAATTCAATTTTACTAAATGAATTATGATTTATTTTTCTCCCTTCTCCATTGTCAAAAAGAATAGGTATGAAATGCTTTTAGCTTAGCTTTGCAGAAAGTAATCGTCTAATCCAGTCACGCAAAAGTTCGTTGGGAGTTATCTTTAAAACTGATTGATATATCAATAATCAGAAAATGAATACTTTTATCAGGGAGGGGGGGGGGGGGGGGGGGGGGGGGAGGGGGCGATAGGCAATGTTAGGGGATGTGACGCATCCTCTCAATTTTTGTCGAGAATCCATTCTTGTTCTCAGCAAATTTGTAAATTTAAGGACTAATATTTTAAGAAGGTCCGATTTTGTTCCCGCTGTTTGTTTTGGGGGTAATGTTTTCAGCACTTTGTGATTATTCTTTGAATCTGAATTTCATTTTAAAAAATAATTCTTTGAACTATAAAGCCAACATCCCGCCTTTCCTCATTCAAAATTGTAAAGCAACGTGCCTGACGTGCGTGGTTATGGACTGAAGAATGCTACTAATAATGAATGAAAATGGTGCCTTCATTCCCCCCCCCCCCCAAAAAAAAAAAAAAATAAATAAATAAATAAAAAAAAAATAAAAAAAAAAATAAATAAAATTAAAAAAAATAAATGAATAATAAAAAAAAAAAAAATAAATAAATTTTAAAAATAAATTAAATTAAATTAAATAAAAACTAATTTTTTTTTTAAAGTTGCATATCCCATTATATATTTTAAGATTCTTTCGTAACCGTTGCTTCAAGTATGACGTCTATCTTTAACGTAGAGCGGGACCCTTTTTGTCATCAGAGGCCTACTATAACATTTGAACCTTATACTTGTAACTACTAAGACTCATGAAATACTGAAACGGTGATATTTAGAATACAAAAGTAATATCGAAGTCACACTAATATTTGAACAAAAGGGTTTGAGAAAGATGGAATCTTTCCAAACATATTGAATTCACCCTTTCAGTAAAGAGAGCAATTGAGGACTTAACTTCTGGTTAGAAGATGCTTATCAAAAATTAATACCTGTCAGTTTTCCTGAGACGGGGATGATGTAGGTGAGCTTATATTCACGGTTGGGTGAAGGTCTTACAAACGTCAAGGTCAAGGAAAAGAGTGTGAAACTACGCGTGCGCGTAAGATAAATCATATTGCGTGATAGAGCCTTTCCGATTTCAAGCAAACCGGACACCAACACTTCGATGATTGATCGCTGGAACTGACCTGGGAACCTTTCTGAAAAAACGGACCCAAAGAAATTACAGATATTTCGAGATGACATTTGTATCAGAAAAACAACCTTTTTACTGTCATGACTGTAGAATCCATCAGTAAAAAGTACATTAACTATCTCCATTTCCGACAGACGCGCTCTATTCGTGGACCGGACTTCGCGGTGCTTGGTAGAAAACGCCCCAAAGATTTATACAGACAAACGTGGTGTACCTTAATCAAAGCTGGCAGCCCCGATCGTATCCACAGGCTGGATTTAACGTTGTCATGACAACTGATGAGTCTGCCATTGAAATTGGGACCCACCCCTTCCCCCGCAACGTCCAGAAAGATAGTCTGGAGAGGAGCTTGATGTTTCCGAATAATAACAAACACTGGACAACAGGGACAAGAAGTAGTGATAGCTCCCGCGGATTTCGTTGTCTTATCGCGGTTCATCTTTCCTGGATCGTATTTCCAAAATGAAAGTAATACCACTACGGATGTGTAGGAGACTCAAGTTTTTGAATCAATATACAATCATTCTTATCATACCTCCCCCTTTCTCTCTCTTTCTCTCTCTCTCTCTCTCTCTCTGCCGCTCTCTCTGTCCATTATCTATTTTATTTCTATTTCTATGTCGTTCCTTGAATGTTACTCTTGTTTCTCTCCTTTCCCTATCCCCCCCCCCTCTCTCTCTCTCTCTCTATTTTCTACTCTGTCACCCCCTTTCAGTTTAAATTCAGTCATGGCTTGCTTAGGTTTATTTAAATAAATATATTACATAAATAAAAATATTCTATTGTAATTTACAAAGTATAAAATAGTAGATGTGCTCTTATAGTAAAAAAGAAAAAGAAGAAAATAAGTATACAAAACTCATCGAGGCATAAGCAACAACAACAACAACAAGCATAGCTTTCTCCTTATTAGGCTCCTCAATATTTCACTTTTATTCTAGCCCAGTCTTTTCAATTAATACTGTATGCAAACTTATAGATATGAGGTACTCACGTTCTTTTATTTTCTCTGACAACATATATTTCATGTTCGTTTGTACCATTTATCTTGTTTTACCATTTATACTGTAAATGTGAAATATGAAACAATAAACTGAAACTGAAACTGAAACTGAACTGAAACAGCAATCAAATAAACACTTTTATCATCGTGTCACTTTCTGATAAATTTACTCTAGTTACAACGATATAATTAATGCTTGATTGTGCATAATCATTACACAATAATACAAGGAAAATAATATCACATGTTCGCTTTTATTTGTACACTGGTGTGTCTGCACGAGATCACTTCTTTAAAACAAATATTTGGCAAAATAATGGCATTCTAACCTTCAGTTTCCCTCCAAATATGTAGAGAGAGAGAGAGAGAGAGAGAGAAAGCCCGAATTAAGCGCGAATTTTCACAATTTCCTTTCATATGACAAAGATCAAGGTGAAACGCAATACAGGTGTAAGCTTGGTCTTCCGTGAACATTTCCGAAGCTGCTATTTACTCTCCTACCTACGGTTTCTAGTGAAAGTTCCAATATGAGCAAAACCTTTGCACAATGATCGGGTGAATATTTTACACAACACGTATTGAGATAAGAATTCATTAAACGAGAGTATAAATATATAATTTTTGGCCATATCACTTTGTTTCCAAAAACGAAATTGCACTTTGATTTCAATTTATTTGGTGTTTTCTATTCCATACACATCACCATAGTTTTATTCTAAATCCTTCATTAGATGCACATAGAAGGGATCATCATAAGCAGAAGCACAATGGGACTGTAAAGATTTCATATAGGCCTACATCTCAGTTTTAATATTATTATCATTATTATTAATTTTAGAGTGATGATAGAATGTTGAACTTTCTACATTGGTTGGTTTGTCTTGAATCTTTTAAAGGACGTATAATCAATTTCAAGTCCATCTTACTGTAAGTTGTGTGAAAAATAATAGTAGCAAGCATTATTTTAAAAATTCAGTTCTAGACATAAAATATTTCCGCTGATATATTCCTATTTATTTTTATTTTTTGTTTATTGTTGTTCACCTGGGAAAATTAGATAATCTGCTTGTAAATCACTTGAACAGAAGAAAAACTCAAGAGAATTGTAGCAGAGACGATATAAAACATTTATAACAGTTACTGCTCATGCAAAATAACGAAAAAAGTTCGAAGTCGAAACCAAAAATATCAAATTCGTGTTCAGTGCATGAAGTCTAACACATTTAAACAATAATGAAAACCTTTTAACTTTAAAATGATAAACTTGGAATTATACAATGGGACGGAAGAACTATAAAGGGTTCAGCCGATAAAGAATGAACAAAGAAAACAGAATTAGTGAGTAAATTCTATTCAGTACAAACTACCAATTAACCTTTACAAAAAAATGACCTGTCCTTGGCAAAAGCATTACATCGAAATCACAAGCGATGACTTTCAACGGCCTGATAATTACTTCCAACTGAAAGTTGAATTATTTGGATATCCTTCACTTATATAGCACTATATTGGTGAAAGTTATTTTGTCCGGAAAAAATGCATTGTAAAGAATGAGTATGACAAGTCACATTGTGCTGTTCGTGAATTTAGAAAATACAGTGGCGATGATAAATCACCAGCTAGTAAAATCATGGATACATCCATGGTAAGTTCATGAAATACCAAAGGCGTATCTAGGGGGCACGGGGGCAGGTACCGCCCTCCCCGGAAAACTAAATGTGGCATAACATTCGCGAAACACACAGGAAGAAAAAAACACACACAAAGTCGTGTTCGTGTGCCCCAGGCGAAATTTTGGGATATTTCATTTTTGGGAGGGGTGGGTGCTGGTCAGAATTTTCGGACTCATGCCCCTCCCCTGTGAGAGAATCCAGAATACGATTCTTTTCCAGACTATTACGAAACATGAAAATAAACAACACTGAACACTAAAATGGGTTTTTAAAAAGTGAAGAATCAACATGATTACATATTTATATACCATGCACAATGTCAGATCATTCATTCATATTCTGAATTTTGAGATGAAGCTCCTGAAGTTGTCCGACTTTTGAGAAATGCAGTGAAAATAGAGAGAGCTTTCGTAGACTCGCATTTACATTCCTCGAGGCGCAAGTCAAAACTTTAAGTAAAAGTACTATGCCTATCGAGTTATGATCACAATTAATATAAAGATTCTTGGTTTATCACAATAAGTGCATTTAATCAAAGTACTGGTCTCTCAATTAGGAGTTAATCATACCACAGTATTGGTATACACTAATGGTGTTTTAATTAGGTGCTTAATCACACTACGGGTGTTTAAATTATCAACCATCTTGCACACGGTGTACATAATGGTGTTGTATACGTCACAGTGAAAGTGTTATTGTAAGCAATAGGAAATTACATCAGTGTCTCAGACATGACCGGACATTGCCATAATAAACATGCCCGGGTCACGTGACCCATGATTCAGTGACCAAAGCTAGCCATTAGATCTTGGGACGGGTAACAGGTATCAAAATCAAATAAGGACGTTTTCGTTTACATTTCTTTTTGTTTGTTTGTTTCTTTGTTTGTTTATTATTATTTTTTTTTTAAACATTGTGGCAGCTCCGCACCATCTTTTCCGAATGTAGAGCGAAAAATGTTTCAGTCAAATTAATACACGTCTTTCTTTTAAAGGGCAATCCAACCTTTGTAATGAGATGATTTGTGTGAAAGGAGGAAAATAAGAAAAACGGGATGGTGAAAGTTTGAAAGAAATCGGACAAGGAATAAGAAAGTTATGGATGTTTGAAAAATGAGATCACTACATCTATGGGAATCTCAAATTGGCAATTTGGTGATTCGATTGTGACATTTTTGTGGACAACTCTCCCATTCGTCGTACACAAAAATATCATTAATTTGCGGTTTTCTTCGAGGCGCTTTTACCCTCGGGGCAGTACTCAAAATATATTGGAGAGAGCATATTGTTATAGGTCCTCATGAACGAAAAAAATCCTATAAGTAATACATTTTGAAAAAAGTGACATTTTAGTCATTTTGTGTGTTGGAGCGAATGGGGGAGTTGTCCACAGATACATCACAGTGACATTACCTATTCGGCCAATTTGAAATTCCCATAATGTATAGTGATTACAACTTTCAAAAATTCATAACTTTCTTATTGCTTGTCCGATTGCGTTCAAACTTTCGCCAATCTGCTTCTCTGATTTTTCCTCTTTCTTTCAGAGCAACTTACTATAAAGGTTAGATTTCCCTTTAAGCAGAACAATAATAAAAGAAAAAAGTCTTAAAACATTTAGCTGTTTTATTCAATTGAGAAATATTTTATTACGAAATTATTCAAAATTTGGGGGCTTTAGAATCTAAGTACACGTGATTACATGTAGACACATAATTATATACCTATAATTTTACTTTGGCTCATAATTATGTTTGTAGAGCTGGATTTATGACCACTTACTACTGTCGGGCTAATTTATGCACTCGAGTTGTGACATGTAATTACGAGAATATGGGTCAAATGTACGATTCCTTTGATACATAATCTCATAAATCACTTCTTGCTTTGTGTGGGATTGAGAAGGCAGGAAACCCACGCCTATTGAAATACGATTCTGTCACAACCTTGTCATGGTACAAGCATGAGATTAATAAGCTATACGGAGTTCATTACTCTGGAGGATTAATCACAAGTTTACGTAAAACAAATCGTGTTTTCCTTGGAAAATATTCAACGCATATTTTAAAGCAGTTGTTGCAATTAGGAGTATATCGATTTATCATCTCTGATCTAAAAGAATGCCTACCTAATTCGTCTCTACCTCATTCAGAAAGAGATAATTGAACAATGATTACAAATTTATATCATTATATTTATAAGATTAATTCTTGTTTTATGGTATGAAGACTGTTGTCGCGAGGGTAGGAATAATATAAGATTATGTAATAGAACAGATAATGACATATACACTGTAATAGAAATTTGAAATATACAAAGAACTGAAATATACAAAGCATATTCTCCAGAGGCAGGGGTAACTGTTGCCTGTAATCTGTTATTGTCATGTTTGAGGTGTTTTAGGTATAACTCAAAGTGTGGATTCAAGTACATTGTCAAACCTCTGCGAAGGACTATCAACGAAGGTGGGAGCAAAATGATTTCTGAATTTCCGAAATGCACTATACTTTGGGGTGGGTCAGCATCATAATTACGCAAAGAGAAGAACTGCTGAAAGTAGTATAGATAGAGCGCGAGGGGAGAGAGAGAGAGAGAGGGGGGGGGGGAGGGAGAGAGAGAGAGAGAGAGAGAGAGAGAGAGAGAGAGAGAGAGAGAGAGAGAGCGGGAGGGAGAGGTAGTGGGCGAAAGCAATAATCAAAGAAGAACGTAAGAAAGGAAGGAAGAAAGGAAGAAAGAAAGGAAGGAAGAGCATAGGTAAGTGTGCCACTCCTCAATGACGTTTACAAATTCAGCGATTTGACTGTTTGTTCTGTTACATATTGCTTTCAAAAACATTCATAATTTGGGATCAAGAGTGAAATAAATAGCTAGATAGAGAGAGAGAAATAGATATATGAGTAGATAGAGCAAGAAATTACGTAGGATCATGACTAGGGTTTAGGTTTCTAATTATTTCTTGAAAATTCAGCGGGATGTATTGGGTAATTACTGCAGAAATTTTGTTAGTTAAAGGGTCTGGAAAATTCGATCGCTTTATTGGAAAGCTTATTTAAGTTCTGCCATTTCAAATTTAGGATTGTAAACGTAGTATATAGCATTTGTAGAAAAAGTTGCAGCCACTTGCAAAATGTTTTCATATTCGAATAAAGACTTTAATGTTAAATCGACGTCCAAATATATTTCAAATAATTTAAGTTTTCATTCCATCATATCAATGGCACGACTTTGAAATGTCTTCCAAATTTGATTTCTCTCTGAAACTAAATTGAATTCAGATACTGTGAATCACTGCTCCAATGCGTACGTTATTAAAAAGCCCTTATAGACAAAGTCATGTTAAGAGAAGTTATTCTCGATTCTTTATTCCGCGGAAGCAGTCATCATTTTCATCTGTAATCTTGGCAAAACGCCACTCAAACTTGACGTAAATTATCCAAATATGTCACTTAACTTCGGGATGGAAAACTGATAAACAACTTTTCACCAATTACGGGGTTATAAGGCACTGGCCTCAGGCTCACATCTGACGATCAAGCAAAAATGAGAAAAATTAGGGCAATACTGGAAAATGATAAGCCAAATAAGGTATCCGGGATAAATGCTGTAAAGGTTGAACGGTGTGATCGCTCTGATTAGAATATAAAATCAACATGGCAAGAAGTTCAAAACTGGAATTTACAGATACGTGAAGTGATCAGAACAAATGATAGGGATTTTATGATTAATATCTAACGATTAGAATAGAAAGGTACGAGAATAATTACGTGCAGTTTAGTTGAGCGCATTCACCTCTATTGGACTTAGTTGAGAACAGGAAGAAATAAATGTACAATCCACAAAAAGAATACCCTTTTTAAAAACATGGATGATTAAAATCCACTAATTCCATCGATATTTCAAAACGATTTGTTCTATCTGAGTAGTGAATAAATACGATTATTTTGAAAAGGTTTTTGTTTTAATATCTTCTATTTTCCCCTTCAATAAATTTGCCGTGTGTCTTTTGTTTGTCGATATGATATGCAATTAATGCGATTACACTTTTTATCCCCCCCCCCTTTTTTTTAACAATTCAAAGATTTTGGTCGAAGCAAAATTCTTTGTCATTTTCCTTGCGTATAAGCTGTTTGTAGTTTCCAAGTTTCCTTGTCCTATATTGTTGTTGTTGTAGTTGAAAACGGATATAACACTGTGTCAATTTGCTATCGAGAAAGTGCAATAATACATTCCACACTCCATCTTAACCCACGGTCCGATTTGGAGTATCACACGCCAATAAAAATAGACACCATGCTGTCACAGTGAACAGCTGTAGGCGAGGCTGAAATCAAAGAACTCCAGAAAAATCATGGACATAATAAAATCATCTCTCTACAGGGAAGATAAATTCAATATCATTTCCCAAATAAAAAAAGAAAATTATACCCTCCTCTCTCCTTTATAGACATGTCTGTAGATACGACAACAAAACATAAAGTTTGCTGAAGCCTGGTAGTACATTCGGCGTATATACAGCTGCTTCAACTCTTTACCATGGTTACAGGGTCACGCTATATATGAACTATATCAATAAGATTTTTTTAAAAGTTTTTTTTTTTTTTAAATTGTTGAAGCTATGTAAAGGTTCTTTGTATGATAATTATGATGTTGACGATGCAGATGCCATAAGGGCGAATATCATGTGTAATTTTTATCCTGCCACTTTAGGTTTTTCACATTGATACTTACTTAATTCATGTTGTTACTATTTTGGGGAGGTGGGGGCAGTGGCGGTTCCACGGGATTAGGGGACACGTGCCCTTTTTTGCAACCCATCTGGCAAACCTTCCTCAAGTACATTAAAAATGAGAGCCTCTCCCTCATCTGTGACCCCAAAAGGCACCTGAGATTTTTATTAAATCAGAACCTAGAAAGAGATTTTCGGACGCCTTCCCTTTTCACAGATCTGGATGCGTCCCCCAGCCCCCAATTTTTTTTTTTAAAGTAGAGTGCAAACCCTGGACAAGTCAGAGAGAGTATCGAAAGAGTGATACTTTTGGTTCGTTATCACAGCCCGCTCTAGATATAATTATCTGAGTGTCTTAAAGCTGCCATTACTGAGCATAAGCTGGAAAGCGTTGCTATGGTTACTACAATACTTCTTCTCAGATTGCATCTTCCTTCATCCTGGATGATGATCTCTCATGATCCGCATCCCCTACACTTATCATTTTTTACACAAATGGAAAACAAAAATAATTGAAAATGACAGGCATTTATAGTCCAATCTCTTGTCAGATTCAGTTAGCTCCCTTTTTAATTTAAGTGAAAATCAAAACGGTGTATGAAAATGAGGAAATTTGATACGGTTGTCAGCATAATTTCGTTTTGGTGCAGCTTGCTTATGTAAAGAGAGAATATAACAACAAAACATGCCCACACATTTAACCTCCCCCCCCCCCCCCCCCATTGCCACCCCTCAAAAATAACAGCCACAGATCAGGCATGACACTGACTTCCGAGATTAGAATGTAATATACAGATGCAAGATGCACTCATTCTAATCGTAATTGAAAGCCTTGGTGGTTTGTAGTTCAATGTCAGTTAAGAGCACAGTAATCTGGTGTTTCAGTTACGTGGGCTAGTATCTTTGTCGGCAGATTTTTCTTCTATCGTATCAAAGTGTCTATCTGTCCATCTTGATTTGTAAGCGCTTTGCTTCAAGAAACAGTTATTTGGGATTAGATTTCAGAGATTGGGGGTGACATAAACGAGAGTATAGGGGACATAGGATGATTTATTTTTGGACGGGACTATGACTGAGAATTGTGAACTAAGCCAAAAATGACATCATAATTTTGGATTCATATTTGTATTACAATGAATGACTATGACAAAATATTTTTCATCGGTGTGGGGAGTAAAGTCAGTATCATCAAGCTATGTTAAGTTAAAAAAAAAATACTTCCTTATAAATCTCATGAAATAATAACTTTGACAATCCCGCCTCTTTCAAGGAATTTGAATTCGATAAAAACATTGTTCAATATTATTACATTTAACTATTTGAAATGAATATTCATGATATCAATTCTTCATTGTGATCTGTTATGTAAATAGTATTAGGGTAATTCCTTTATTTTGATTATAATTATATATTATCTATGTATAATTTGTTATCATTTTGAAAAGAAGACGTGAACAAAAAACAAAGCAAAACAAAACAAAAACACCAAAAGACAAATAAAACACAAATGAAATCAAGTCAAACATTTATGTCGTGACTGATGCGAACCACATCTCCAAAAGTCATCTCCCTCTCGTCAGTTCAATGTAGAGACACACACTATCAGTGGCAGAAAGACAGAAGTAATAAACCAGTCACATGTAATTCAGTCAGTGACCCCTTTAGGCTGTGACCTGGAATGAACCGATCAACCCCTCCGATCTCTATCGGTCACAGGAATATCTGGGTTAAGAGGATCGCGGTTTTACTTGAACGTGACAGCGAGAAAAGGGCGCAAAAAGGGGTGACGAGGGGAAAAACTCCCCCCCCCCAACCCCCCCCCCCTACAACAACAACAACAACAAAAATTGGGACGATTTATCTCATGAAATACTGGGCGATTAGAATGGCACTGTCATGATGTTTTATCATAATTCATCCCAGCAAGGATACAAGTGGAGAGATATTTCACAATATTTTATCAGTTTATTGCAGCAATAAAGGGTGCCAAAACAGGGGGGGGGGGGGGAGGCTAACTCTTAGAAATACATGAGCCTTTAAATATTTATAAAAATGATAGTTGTTAAGAATATTGTGAGCTTAATATTGGTTCACCATAATGCTGCCATGTATAATAAAGAAATGGGGGGGGGGGACTGGTTAGGAAATAGAAGTGTGCTTGAAATCTTGAACGCTGGTCTCCCATTAAAATTCGATTGGTTAACCCTACTATTGTTCCTGGAAACAAGATATTTGTCTTGCACTTGAAGGGATGATCCAAGAAAGTCAAGCGCACTGCTCTCACGTGGTTATAAATTATATTTGCATGCGGTGTACAACCCTAAGATATCTTCCAATGTAACGAATGCGCCTTGTTCCTTGCCTCTAATTTCTTGTATAATGGTGGGACACAAATCAAAGAATGGAGGTACATTGATTCCTGGCCATGCAAACAGCAGTCCATTCCCACTGACCTCGCGGTTTTTTTTTATCAACGGCTGACATCAGATATGAAATGCCAATTTCGCTTCAATATATCTCATTTTTTCTCGGAAGGTCCATCTTCCTAAATTACTGATGTCCAATGAGATAAGACAAAAATGACTTCTGGATATATGCAGTGGTAAAATATTGCCGCGTTCAAACGCATGACCCAAAGAAGACCATTTTGTATGAAGAAGTGAAAGGACTGTTTGATATCAGTGCGGAATTCGTAATTGGACTGCTGGATATAATTCTGTCAATGGATTAGCATTTCACTGCCTTTGTTTCAGTAATAGAATTGGAAGAATATTTGAAATATGTACGAAGCAAGCAGGGTTCGTTGTTCCCGCGATTAAAGGAGAATAGGAGATACATTTTATTATATATTTTGGGGGTTTATTTTATCTAATTTTGTATCATATTATTCTGTTTTATTTCATCTAATCTTGTTTTAATAAGTTTCACTCTATATTCTGTTTTATTTCATATCTTAATTTTATCTTGGTTCATTTATTATTGCTCAAATTTATGACACACATAATGTTTATCAGAAATGTAACTACATTATGTAATGCGCTGTATGTTTGTAAGAAAATTGTAATAGACGAATGAATGGATAAATGAATGAACATTGCATCATCGCAGCTTATATTTTGGAAGTCTAAAAGAAACATTCCCAAATTAAAATGTTCCGTTTTTAAATTTTACACCATCTCCACCCTGGACAGAATGAACACCTTCTTCGAGACAACATTGGTTAAAAAAAAAAAAAGATCCCTCGAAGACTACCATCATGTCCTTCCCTGGTTTATCCATGTGGCATCCGTCCACTCCAACAGGAAGAGAGATATCGCTTGGTTTGGAATCAAGACAAAAACAGGAAATTTGCTTTCAGGTAGCCGAGAGAATAGACCTATATATAAATATATATATACTAAATACTCGAAAACCACGATCGATTGGATGAAATTTCAAACTCAAGAAATCATATCTTATTACTCTACTCTCAATAATTAACCCTGTCGTTACTATAATAAGATATTGGCCTGCATGATGTTATTCGGATTTGTTAATGAAGCCATTAATAAAGGAGGTTACTAGAGCCAAGAGCCACTTCTGTGAAAATTGTTTTGTTTTTGTGTAGTTTTTTGAAACCCTACAAAATTACGTTCGAAGGTAGGCGGTGGGAAGATGATGCCGAATAGGGGATGTCACCGAAAATATTCAATTGCTATCTTTGAGGAGAATGGTGGTTTGGATCTTTCAGCTGCATTAGCTAATTCCCCTGATCCTTGCCAACCCTGAAAAAAACAACAAACAAACAAAAAGCAAAAACAAAAACAAAAACAAAACGTCTAATAAGTTGGCGGTTGAAGGCTGTATTTTTTTTCCCGCTTAACATCCTATGAAAGAACAATGATTATTTTAATGACATTCTGTTCCATATGGAATTTCGACAGCCATTTTTATGACATTGTACTTGTCATTTTGTGAAATTACAACAAGCATGACATATGACATTTCCGCGTAATAGATGTATATAAACAAACTAACAAATTGTGGGAAAATAAACTCCGTCCTCGAAAAGCAATAATACATAATTTCCTCCTGTTTGTTGAAGTTTCAGTTATCAAGAAGTAAAGAAGTAAAGTTTGTATCTATCGATTGGTATCCTCGAAATGAAAAAATAAAAGTTTTTTTTATCACCGAACTTTGTTTTCAATCACAAGTCTATATCAATTAGGTCATTGCACTAACAGTGAGATGCGGTAGCATATATCAGGTTTTCAATAACAGGAAATATCATGGGATCAATATAATGTAAATACATACCGAATTTATCATATATCTATGAATCTTTCTTTCGTGATTCCAGTGATTTCTGATAATTTATACTTTCTTTTTATACAAAAAGCTGTTCTCATGGGTATTTAAAGCAAATGATTAATAAAATAATAATAACAACAACAACAACAATAATAATAATAATAATATTCCGTTCCTTATAGCGCATATCACATTATGATAGTCGTCTCTATGCGCTTCCCAAAGACTTTGGATATCATATTATATTACCCGGCTTTAGCTCCGGCAACCGTAGTGCTCAGTGCATTCAATGAATAAATCCTACACCAGATACCCACTTACTACACCTGGGTCGAATGTGGCAAATGTAGATTAATGTCTTGACAAAAGGACGTTAGTGCTGCAGCAGGGATTCGAACCCCATACCTTGTGGTTCACAGTCCGGAGAGTAAAATGCCATACGTTGAGCTGCAATGGCATGCTGGAAGAGGATGCACTAACATGTGATTCACCAAAGTAAGTTGAAATCAATTATGTATACCATTATCATGAATGGCCTATTTGAATTAATTCATGGACAAATTGTTTTTATCGGTATGTAAGAAGTGAGATTATCAACAACCTCCGCCTTTTTTCACGAAACGCACGTTAACCTGATTATCTTTTCAGGAACTGCCTTGTGGTATGTCAGGCAAGTTAACGAGTGGTTTTACGGTGGAATACAAAGTCATCAGTGGTATATTCAGCATAGGACTGAACTGGCTTTCGCCCCCTGTTTGAAGGCAAAATATAATACAATCAATGATATTTGCAGTGTGTTTACCTCACGTGCTACTTGATAGATACCCCCCCCCCCCCCCCCGCCACCTTACTAGAGGAGATCCCATCGCCTGCTCTATCAATTTCTGGATCATGAATCAAAAAGTTATCATTGTCCGTTTGTGTTTTTGATAACAGTCCCTTTGTATTAGTCAGTTAATAATATCGTAATGACTGTATGTGATCTGTCAGGGCATTCTTTTGAAGTCTAAACATCCATTCACCTGCCGCTCATCTTTGAAAAATAATCATCCTCCCTGGCATGTTTACTTACACGGTTATCTTGACAAAACAAAATATACGAGGCTTGCGCCCAAATCTGTGCATTGGTATCGTAAATCAATGTAGAAATCTATTTTATCGCCATGACATTGCATCATGAGTCATCGCATGGGGTTATCCGATATTACAAAGCTCAAAGCGAAAGTGGAAGGTCTTGCGTTATGCTATATACGGTAGAGGGAAATGCGTAAGGCTTTGCAGTCGAAGGGCAATTATTATTCAAGAACATGAAACATAATGTGGTGGTATACCAGGAAAAGGCATAACTTTGACAATAACATAATGAAGATACAGATATTTTGAAAATAGAAAAGTATGTAGATGGATATTGATACTATACATGAAGCAGGGGTGAGGGGAGAGTTTGTAAATAAGGGGGGGGGGTCATGCATTTGGCAATGATGTGTGTAGGCAGAGGCGTTGATCCATTTTCGGGGGGGGGGGGTTGATATCGCATTGATCAGTAGCTCATAATACAAGATTGCAAAGTATACCACCGGAATTATATTGGGAAGGGCGTTCACTGTCCCCCAGTCCCCCCCCCCCCCTCCCCAATACACGCCTCTACGCTTATAGGACTTAAACAATACTTCTTTGATAACGTTTCCTTCCTTAGTTCCTTGTTTTATAATAGATAGTATTTTCCTTCCCATTACATAAAAGTTGAACAAGAGGTTCACCATAAATAGACCTTGAACTTCTATAACTGGTCCATACATATAGTTTGTGGTAATAATGTTGAATAGGCCTTGGTCTTGCCAACGACAGAATTACACAGAACGGTGCCTTGTTCTGGTATTTAATTTCCGAGTGATCGAGAAATTGTGGTTTATTTGTTTGTTTTCACACAGAGACTTTTTGCACGTCTTGTTGCAAAACATATTACAGGCCTTATCTACAGTAAATAGGTGATATCATTCGAAATACAATAGATTATAATATCATATTGAATTAATATTAATTGATTTTTTTTTAAACAGAAGGAATTTTCCCTTTACTTTCTTGTTCGGTGGTAGGCATACTATATGCATGGATGAATTTGTATTCCAACATCTCATTCTCAATGCGATCATGTGATGTCAGAATCTTGACTTATGAATTGCGATTTCATATTGTCTTTGTCTGACACTTTTGGAATTGGTCCTTATTATCCACAAATTTCCATATATACATGTATATAATGATGTGTGTGTTCAATGTGACTTGTAAGTGAAGGGAAATTTAAGTGTTAGTCAGTTAACCAAGGCATTGTCACAACAGAATACAAATCACATGATAACGATGAAATTGATCAACAAAGTAGGATTGGTTTTCCTTTACGCTACATTATACGCTCATAATTTTAATTCAAATCTTGTGTGTGTCGAAATTGTGCAAATGACTTGTGGTTTCTTTTATACAGAGTAATGTACATACCGCAATCTTTCTTACGCTTTTGCATAGCATTCAAAAGTGACTCATTCTTTGTGGTTTTGGGAAGAGATTTTTACATTTCATAAACTTAACAATGGCAAACCATACAGATGCGTAAAATACAAGACCAACTCTGGTTTTTTTTAGAACATAATAGTTTGTCAAACTTTGATAATATGCTTTGATGCCCAAAACAATTTGTTACTCATCATGTTTATTCCTCTTAACTTGAGAGTCTTTTACTCTTACATAAATACTTGCAATCTAAAAAAATGAATAAAATCAATATTTACGCGTATAGCATGTACAGATACGAACATGAGTAAAAATATTCTACTTGAAATAAGATTTGATATTTTAGTTTGATTTGAATTAATTTCATTTATTTTATTCAACAATCATTAAAATACTTAATCATATTTTGAATATTATATTGTAATTATATTCCAAAACGTTATTAGAAAGCATATACGAGTATTGAAACAAGCCGTTTTGAAAAAAAAAATCTTATTCTATTATTTTAGACATTCTGAGCCAACATAATCCAGGATGTTTAAAGATAAAGTAGAGTACTGGTCATGCGATTGCACTGTGAAAGAAGTGTCTAGAAGTTATTGGGAAAGGTCCATAATGAAGTACATGTGTAATGTATTGCGGGGTTATAGACACAAAATAACCCCAAATTGAGTCTTGCCGAAAATCACATAATACAGTGCAAAGTACTGCACATTATGGGTATGGGACTAGTAAAAATAATGTTGCACCAAAACGATATGAGGGATTTTTAAGTGACAATGGTATATAACACAAAAGCTCACAAATTATCTTTCATCTTCACCAGAATTCCACCTTCTCTTTCAGTTTTTGTTTTGCAAGCAGTGAAGAATCCCCTCAGATATTACCTGAATATAACGTCAGTCAAGTTTTGATGTATTGCTCTGAAAGTATATATTTGGTCAATTTTAAGTTACTGTGGCAAACAAAGACTTTCAACTGTTCAACCAAATTCATTCACTGCACTATACAATTTCCGCATCACTCTCGCGACTTTATTCAGAATGAAATCGAAAACTCCCGGAATTCTAAAAACTATGGAGGATTATTGAGATGATCGGGTGTATAAAAGGGGAACATTAGTCGAACCCGAATGTTGGTATTCCGTTTCGGAAATCAGAGCTAGTGTGCCAGACACTCTCGGGACTAAACCAGTCTGTATGGAACAGAATCCCAGATCGAATCCTACCAGTTGTACCCTCAGTATCTGTCTAGATAATATCATATTTCTCATCATAATAGATCCATTGGCGTATTCAGGAAGGGGAGGGGGTGGGTCACAACCGGCCGTGTGCTCCTTTAAAATGAGCTAATGCGGCAGACCTTAAGTACACGAAAGAAAACTATGCCAAGTAATAACTGTGTACTCGTGCCCCTATTAAATTTTAGTGCCAAAAGACACCTTAAAAGCGTAAAAAGAGATAATATAAATGTGTTATACTTGTTAGATTTTTTCTGGAACTGTGCTCCCCCCCCCCCCCCATCCTTTCACATAGCCACATTGCTACTGGCGTAGAAATTTTTGGTATAAATTTTGTCGGTACATTTGAGATTTATACAGTTTCAGTTATATAATCATCGTTATTATGTTGGTATATTGTGTATGAGCAGCTCGTCCCCCGTCCCTCCCAAAAGAATCATAATCGTGACGATGATAATACGGAGTACTGTCCTGGAAATCCAAAAAGCACTTTAACTGACAGAAAAGCAATCGAAAAGAGAAAAGGGACCAGGGGGAAATGTTGCATATTATATATTACGATCAAGACAACTCCTCAAGAAGGATCGAGAAATAAAATCACATGAAGAACGCTGTTACATTCCCTTAAAAGGGCAAACATGAATTAATACGGTCAAGCGTTAACCGATAGTCTCTCTGGGACCCCATCCACTTTGCTCAGTTTACAAGCGGAAGAGATACGATCTATCACTTTATAATACCCTCCTTACATTCTCATGCACTAAGTTTCAGCATTTCACTCGAGTCAGACAGATGCAGAAGCAGAAAGGAATCCGTCTCAACTAGTAGTAGTACGACAGGTCTTCGACAATTCTGTTGAACATAATCCTTTTCTGACAGCCAAAAATGATTTCTTTAAAATGGAAAGGTTTCATTCCAATGCCTTATACCAAATATTTATCTATAGTATTGTCATAAATATAATTGGCATACCAAAATTCGTAGGCTAACAAATTTGCCACATCACCAAGAAATATAAGGACTGTGATGCACAGTATTATTTCAGGCAAAAGAAAACAAAAGGATAAGACCGTAACCAAAGTAAATTGTCTGCTTACACTCTGAAATGATATTCAAATTTTTCAAGATGATTTTTTTTTCTTCTTGATATCACAACGCAAAAAGTTTGCCATTTTAACGCAATAACAGAATCGTCGAAAATTTCGGGTACTTTGATGGGTATTTTATACTTTTTCCATGGGTTAGTAGAAGACTAATAATATTACAAAAAAGGCTTGCATCTAATTTTTTTCTTCGAAATGAGCATCATCAATAATTATCAGTCTCCGGATCTACTTTCAAGCGGAAAGATCGAACAGGTTGCATCATTGGCTGTTCGCCATTTTGAATATTGCCAATTGGAGCAATACCAGCAGATGACATGGTATAAAGTAGACTGATTGGATGTACATCCGTCATGTGTTAATACACAGTCATGAATGATTCAATCATATCATGTGGTATTTGAACTTACAAAATACAAAACAGTTATGACCATGATGACAGTTCTGGTGCCATGACAGTTTGGGCTTCAACGCTGGGGAGTGGAAAAGGGGGTGGGGTGCACCCATGTGCCTGATGTGGGTTGGTCTTTTTTTGTGGTTATTTCTGTGGTCAAGTGACTCTGATGGACCCCGGTTCGAGTCACGTCTTTCGGATGGGGCATCAAAGGTTAGTCCTTAGAATTAAATATTCAGATCTGATTGATATGACTGATATTCAGATCTGATTAATACCCAACACACACGCCAACTGGAAATTCAAAATATCGAATAGTAAAATTGTGGTACATAAAAAGTAGCACCCTTAATGGTTCCAAATCTATCATACATTTACAAATGTACCATACAAGGTGAACATTGCACCCACTGCAGGGTTCATTTCTGCACACTGTAATCTAGCTCACTGAATTAAAGTGCACATTTGCATCTTTATAGTGCAAAGCGCCATAATAAATGGGACCTCTATAAAGGTTCAAATGTTCATCTTGTCCAGGGGCTGTTGCTAATATACCATTTAGGGTAAAAAATTGAACCTGGAAGATATTAAAACAGGTCATTTCTCATCTTCAAAACGTTGTTTGACAACCGTCTCCAAATTCACTTTCAGTACAGTGAAAACCTTAGACCACTAAAAGAAAAAAAAAATCAGCCTAAATGACAAAAACAACAACCCCCCCCCCAAAAAAAAAAAAAAACCGAAAACAAAAAACGAGCATTTCAAAGCTTATAAGCCAACCAGACATTCCAGTGTTCATATTCCATTCTCCAGTTTTTATGCCACAAATTTTATTCTACAAGGGGAATATAAATGTTTTTAAAAAAAGAAATACGTACAGTGTCAGAAATTCTCTGAATGTGAATTGTCTGACTCATAGAATGAGTGATTTTGTGCAAGAGGGAAGGATTTTAATTTTCATAAATTTGGACAAAACATTATTAAAGATCAGGGCCCCATCTTATAAAGAGTTTGCGATTGATCGCAAATAATTACAATTGATATCACTTGCAACTCTGTACTTAAGAGATAGGAGATTGGAAATTTGCGATTGGTTGGAGGTCTCTTTATAAGACGGAGCCCTGAATTGAAGACCTCTTGTCAAAAATCACCCTGGATAAACAGATAAACAGGAAAAAAAGGTCATCAGAGTATTTGGGGGTCTTTTCTTTTGCCACGGAAGGGGGTCCGGGGCCCCAGCCCCCACCCCTGGATCCGTCCCTGCCTACATATAATAATGAAGCTATCATCCTAAATTCGGTGAATGATATATATTTCATGCTTAATACCTTGACTTATTATGAAACTAAAATTATTATTTTAAGAAGTCTCTATCACTTCAACTCGAAAAGCCTACTTCTAAAATGAGGTGAAATGTATCACTTACATGTAAGTTTGTAACAAAGAGTACTATGGTCTTCTTTATGAAATCTCAAATATAATGAACGCATAACGTGCACGGTTGACGCAGCCACAGATAACTGATCTGGTTCATAATTCAGAGAAGACAGTGTCGTAAAAACTAGCATGATTTATTATGCCACTGAACCGATGGACACGCATATAATAATAGCATTTCGGAGAATAAAGAGCGCAATCTCCGTATAGTGAAGCACAAATACTAACAACAACTACGAAAACAAACAAACAATAACGATCTCATTCAAAATGACAAGCAGGAGAATTCCGAAGTGGATTTCTGTTAACAATGGAAAAAGTTAGTTACATTTTCAACTTCATCTTTTCTTTGTAAAAAGGCTAGAGAGGACTCTCTTTATCTTTTTACAGATAATGAACTTTTCAGTTCAATGACATCGACCGCTCTCGGGAAAGAGTTGGACTCTCCTGAGTTACTTTGGATTTTTTTTGGGTCCAATCATGATAGATTCGAATGATGTCTAAACTAAACCTTTAAAATGATTCCACTATACAAGTTATATACTCACCAATCATGAAGATTGTCAAATTAATTTTGATATCCATCTCGAAGAGTACGTAGAATCCGATGGATCCTCCTACATAAATTAGGGTTGGCTGGAAGGAAGACACTAACAAATTACCACCAAATTAGCACTGAATTAGCACCTCAAGCATGTTCTTGACATTCCAAATCCACGCATCAGTTGCAACTCTGGACCAAAACTCTTCCTCTTTCTTAATTAGGATCAATTATTTTCCTCCACTTTTCTTAATAATACCCCTCTTAATTCTCTGGTTTAACTTCTTCCAAAATTCGAGAAGACGAAAAGTGATGTGTGAGGCTGAGGTTGCCTCGTAAGGAGCCGGAATCCCAAGACCAAGTTTACATGAAGAACTTCGCCTCCCCCTGGGCATAAGCTGGCGAAACCAATTTGTCGTACAATCGGCGATGCCGTAATCCAAGATGAGCCAGTTTTTGACAAAAATTGTTTACACGAAAAGTAGTTTATGGTGCAGATATAAGCGTAGATCAAATCAAAGGCGTAACCAGAAAAGTATGTAGAAGTAGGCTAATCTTAATGACTGGACCTCAATAAGCACTTGATTTGGGAATAAAATTTGATCCTGGGTATCAGACTGGTGCGATAAAACAATCGATCGTTGACAACTAACAAGCAAAAACTTGTAAAAACGATATAACTCGTTCACATGCAGGATACACGAAAAATCAGAGTTATAAGACAACGCTTGTGAGATAAACCAAAATCAAACTTCCAAGTTCTCACGAGAAAGGTATAATACTCAGAATAAAACTAAATGTTTATCGCGATTGACAAACGAGGTCATCAAATAAGCCCTACGAATTTACTCCGATTGGATCACAACAAGACATGTACCAAACGTACGCGTGTCAAACATTTTCTGAAGTCCAGAAGAAAAAAAAAACGAGAGTTGGATTTCAAGTTCAGCGAGTTCTTCGAAAAAATATGTCAAATAGACTTTGTGTCGGCCAAGTGTATGACAGGTAGAATAGTTTCTCTATCACAGGCGAGTCGACTAGTTGTAGAGGGGTGTTCGTGTAAGCGCCAGCGGATGGTATCGAAATCCTTCTTAAATGGTGACTATCGGTATGAAATATCACAACTCAAAGAGCATTAAAATAGGCTTTTCACAATCAGTGACACATTCAACGCAATGAGAGGAAGGACAGTTTGGGTAATTGTCCTAATCCTGTTCAAGCAAAACTCGTCTGTCCCTCCTCTCGTAATAAACGCTTCCTACTCTGTCAGAGGTTACAATATTTTACAGGACTGGCTTTAGTCGTCTGACATCATTTCCGTAAAATAGTCTCTAACCTTTTTGCAGGAATGATTCATCGGGAACGAAAGAAAACCACAGCTTTCACCAGGGTTTTTTCAATTTTGATTTCATGATAGAGAAAATATTTGGAAAGGGAAAGTAGAAAATGATGGATAACTGCCTCAAGAAAATGCAACCCAAACGCAACCAAAATGCAAGTTTATTGCTGTTGATGTGCAGGGATGCATACAACTAATATTCTGATATTTAAACATCTAGATATATTTCATAGATTTCTAAATGTTTTTTAAAATTTTTTCCTCTGCCTCCTATTTGTTAAGCTCCACCCCCCAAAAGCTCCAGATCTAATTTCCTACAATGACATCATCTGTCAATCATCAGTCAGCTACACTAACATTCTACAATTTAGACAGTGGAATGTAACTTCCCCAGCTCAGCACATGCTCACAATATAATTGCAGTGCTTTCAAACAATACCTCCTCATTACTATTCTTTTCCTGGTGATGCTACAGCATGTCTGACATAGCAACTCCTATGTAGGCATTGTATGGTCTATTATAACAGATGGTCATCTCTGGCAAAGCTAAATACCACTGTCTCTCCTTAGCTCACTAATGATTGACAGATGATGTCACTGCAGGAATGAGATTTGGGGCATTTTTTTTTAGGGTGGAGCTTAGCATGTTTGAGAAAATGATTTTAAAAATACTTTAAAAATTTATGAAACATATTTATATGTTTGAATAACAAAATATAAGTTGTATGCCTCCCTGCACATCAACAGGAATCAACTTGCATTTGGGTTGCAGGGAACCTCTAAGCTCCCTTGCATCTTGTTTGCAGTGTTGACGATGTGACAGCAAAGTTTAATGTATACTGTGCTTACAATCCTTTTTAAATTTGGGGATTTTAAGAATAATTATCCTGGGAGCGTTATCTTAGATTAACATGCTAATTAATATTTTAAATGTTTCCTATAAATCCCGGTCGATTCATAAATGGGAAAGAATGTCTGTACAGTAAAAAAAAAAGAAAAAAAAAGAATACATATATATATATATATATAGAGAGAGAGAGAGAGAGAGAGAGAGAGAGAGAGAGAGGGGGGGGGGATGTTCTAGCTATATAATCGAGATGATTCCAAAAAGGAGAATATAAAAGGAAACAGGGGCGGACATTTTGAAGGGGGGGGGGGGGTGTGACACCCATATTTGCCGACAAAATCTTTTTTAACTTTTCGTAGTGAAAATGTACAGAAGTTACATACAGAAGTTACATAATTATCATGAAATTGAATTGATTTAAGCAAATTTAACAATGGATGTGATATAAGAACAGTAGAGAAAACGAAAGAATATTTGATGAGGAGGAAGAGGAGGAGAAGAAGAAGAAGAAGAAGAAGAAGAAGAAGAAGAAGAAGAAGAAAGAAGAAAAAGGAGAAGAAGAAGAAGAAGAAGAAGTAAAAATAGAAGAGGTATAGGAGGATTAAATAAGAAGGAGGTATAGTCGATAAAGAAAAGATGGCGATAGACGATAGTGATGCAAACGGTGATGCTACAGCAAAAAGCAAAAACTATTTTCAAATTACCCTAGCGAAAACAAAGTTGACACGAAGAACGCGACAAAAGGACGGTCGTCAGTACCTCAGACCTCGGATGACTTGAGAGGATATTGGCATGTTTTGACGATGATCCGGTGAAGCAGGGCGATAATACTTTCACTGATTGTAATCATCCTCCCCATAGATTCAGTGTCACTAATAAAAGTGCACGATCATTGCTTTCTCACAATACAAGCTCAATGACATCATATTATTTTTATGAAAAAAAGTAAACAATTTACTACTTGAACCATTTCATCGGTTAATTAAGTAAGATAAATAGTTTATTGCTGCTTTAGGGTATATGACCCGTACCCGCTCCCGAAACTTGAAATAAGGAAATCCAAAACTTGTGTTTAAATCTTTGTCAAGACATCGATACCATTCTTAGAATGAAACGGGACTTTGCACAAATTGTGAGAAGAAAATTTGTCAAAGCATATTTCACTAAGCGAAGTTACAGTTCCACTTTTTTTATATTGTTATTTTTAGATATTTCCCCCCTTCATTTTATAAAATTTCAACGATCAATAAAATCATGCTCAATCTTCTCAACCTGGAAGAACGCGCGCACTTGTTTGTGTGTGTGTGGGGGGGGGGGGGGGGGACCACGCATTACCTCCCGATTCCTCCCATCGCTTGGTTGATACGCTCTCTCGAACTTTCCACCCCAAGAAAAATCGCTGCCCCTTAACACATTCCTTTCCAAGAAAATGAAATGGGACCTGGGACGGTAAACACTATGGCTATGAAAGCTAAATTTCCTTCAGTATACCTGAGCCGACTATATTACGCTGAATACAAGGCGATAATATACAAATATACAGGGCCCGAGGAAATCTAGTGCGATCTATGGGGTCGGTCGAAGTGACTACAGTCGTCTATTTCCTCGAGGGGCGAGAGCCCCGAGAGAAATAGACGATTGACTGTAGTCGCTGAGACCGACCCCATAGATCGCACTAGATTTCCGAATAAAGGCCCTGTATATTTGTTTTATATCCCTCATCAACAATTAAAATATATTTGGATTTAACTTTGATCTAGATATGGCAAATCAATGTTAGATTGTATAAATCTCGCGTTGTCGTTAAATCTATATATGATGGGGTGACCATATTTCGCGCACATTTTAAAAATTTCTAGGAATGTGAAATTCCATCTGTAATTTCTCATATTCTACAGTAATTTATTCAAAACGATTCATACCAAAAGGAAAGCTAAATATTAGTCTGCAAATGTGTCCAAGAAGGAAGCTGATCGACTAAGAATTTCGGAGATATCCCGATTTCAAAATTCGATGTCGGATCGCTACGCGCATGGAACTGAAAATGGGTCATGAAAACAGCGAGACCTTATTTCACGCACGCGAGTTTGCATCTACTTAATCCAACATAACAATCCATCAAAGGTAAGTTATTTACATCATTTGCAAGGCAATTTTATCATACAATCATTTGGTATCATGCTTTACTTACAAGTTTGATGACATCTTCTCTCAAAATGACGATTTCTAGACCCTTGGCCTTGTCGGTACTTCATATTTTCGGAAACGGACGCAAAAAGTAGCAAATTTTGCCGATTTTTCGTCAATATCTTCAAAACTTCTCACCCAATTTGAAAGAAAATTTTGTCTCTAGGTAATTTTAGGTTCCTCTATCGATTGGTGCTACCAGATTTTCGAAATTCTTTCTAGTTTTTGAGATATTACCCTGTGCGCGAACTTAGGACACGCGCGAAATACGGTTAGAGCAAAACACAGTGGACGCTAACTAGATTGACGCGATTGATAGTCGCTGAACCTGAGACCGACCCGTAGATCGAAGTAGATTTCAGAATAAAGGTCCTGTACGGTATATCAATTTTCTTTTAAAGGCCTCTGACTTTTAGGACTATAGGTAGTCTATAATATCAAGTTAATTTTATTCCTGATATAAAGTGTTAAAGGGTAGATCTAGATCTAGATCTATGACTATGTCTATACCGTAACGTAATCGGTGAAAATCCGAAAGTGAAAAGTATACCCAGACGTTGTAATTCCGGACAGGTCGTTAATCCGGACATGTCATTTTTAAACAGTAAATCGAACAACTTTTTATGCAAATTGTCACAAATCTTTCACAGGATAGGTTGAAAATCATGTGATTTTGCAAATATTCACTGGTTTTAGTGTTACTTGATGCATGTTTTTCGTAAAATCTGACGGCAAAATTGACAGGCTAATTTTGTTAAGTGTCCGGAAATACAACCCCCATTTAGTAGTAGGCTAGGCCTAACTTAGTCTTCGGGTCGGCTAGCACTTAATTAATGTTAATTACTACTGCTGTTAGAGTCTGGTAGGTTAAACGTTAAATAGATCTATATTTAGGTCGAACTTTGTTACTAAATAAAAAGTAATTAGGCCTACACAAAACAGTATTAACAAAGAGTTGAAAAGGGTCAAACGACATAATTATGAAAGTTTACACTCAAATAAAATTTTACCTGATAACCGAACTGGGTAGATAAAGTTTACCTGATATAGATAACTGAATATATATAGGCTACTTCATTTGTTTCCAGGTTTGTTTTTGGTCCTCGTCAATTAAAATCAAATCTTTTTTTCCTTTCGACGGACACTAAGCTAGCTAGACATAGCCATAGGTCGCCATGTTTT